>CM076582.1:433987918-433990155 GCA_034641835.2 Pinus albicaulis | reverse complement strand
TTTAGTACTCCACAGATGAGATGGACTATCTGTTGTGACTATAGTGATGCATTCAATGCATCCAACACACATTGGAGATTCCAATGAGGATTGCGCAATCAAGGCAAGGCCAATTCAAATTCATTCAAAGGTCTTCTTCAGCAGGGATTGCGCAGTGGAGGCAGGTTGTGAGGAGGCAAGAAATTGGTGCATAGATATGCAAATTTCTGCATGATAATGTGTAATGATTGTTGATTGTACTAAGATCTTGATGTATTAAGCTTTGTATGAGATTGTTACTTGTTCCATTGATATACATAATATATGATAGTTGGAGTTTTTAGCTTTAAGCTTTCCCGTTAAACAACTGTGTTTATGTGCGATTGATTTGCTTCATATGTGTTTTGCATTTGGCGATTTAATTTCCGCAAATAATTAAGAATTGCCTTGGCTATCTTGGGGATTGTTGTTCTCAAAGTTGTGCATGTGGAGCACGAATAAAGGAAGTTCCCTTAACCTATACCTTATGATATCTAGCAATTATGTTGTGATAATGATTATGTTGATGATTATATATGTACACGTGTATGTACGTATGTATGTCATGTCTGACAAGGTAGTCATGGATCATGATTGTTTAATCCTAATGTTTATGTGTATATATGTGTGTATGTATGTCATTTTATGAGAGGATCGTGATTGTTTTATATTAATGATTATATATATGTATGTATGCATCTATGTCACTGTTTGATAAGGTTATCAGGGAACATTCTTGTGGAGGAATGATTGCTTATACAGGTGAATGCCAAGAAGAGGTTCTTGGTTTTATGAGGAATCAAGTGGGAAGAGTAACCCTAACATATATACGAGGTCAGTATCATGTGGACGTGAACTGATATTATATGCTTGTACTATGCATATGTTTATGTTATGGACAACTAATGCTGAGGGGTACATCAGCGAAGTGAAAGTGGTGTGATCTGCGACATGCAAGGATAAAAATGGATAGTGGAAATAATCTAGAAGAAAGGTTGCTTGTGGGGTCGTTAGTGTGTGGTCTATGGATGTGCAATACTATTGTTGTGTATATATTGTGCATGTTGTATAATCAGTGATTGTACTTATGGTGATGTGTACATGTAACATATGTAGTATTGTGTACATATCATGTTATATGCCTGTTGTATATATGGTGTTCTATTGAATATGTAGTGCTAGGTATAGATGGTGCTATGTACACGTTGGATATGTGGTGTTGTGTAAGTATCATACTGTGCACATGTTGGATATGCAGTGTTGTGTGAATTTGGTGTTGTGTGCATGTTGGATATGCGGTGCTGTGTACGTTTGTTGTTATGTACATGTTGTATATGTAGTGTTATGTACATATGGTGTTGTATGCGTATTGTACATATGGTGTTGTGTGCATGATTGTACATGAAGTGCTCTGTGCATGTGGTGTTGTGTACATGTTGTAGATGTGGTGTTGTGTGTAGGTGGTGTCGTGTACATGTCGTGCATGTGGTGTCGTGTACATGTTGTGCATGTGGTGTTGTGTACACATTGTACAGGTGGTGAAATGTACATTTGGCATTGTGTAGGTTGTGCCATGTACATGTGATGTTGTGCACATGTGGTGTAGGCATTGTTGTGTACAGGTGGTATTGTGTATGTTAGCCATCAGTAAATTTTTTTCATAGCAAATGATGGCTAAAATGGGTCTTTGGTCTTCAAGAAACAAATATCATGCAAAATTTGTGACTTCTTGAAGCCTGCTGTTCCTTAAACAGTGTTGTTCCTTAAAAGTGTTGTTCCTTAACATTGTTATTCCTTAGCCTGCTGTTCCCTACAAAATACAATTGTTCCCAAAGAAAACTGTCTCCTAAAAGGCTCCATTTTCACCATTTCTTTCCCCCATTTCATCTTCATACAATGCCCCCATATCATTTATTTTCCTTGTAAAAATTCCCCTTTCCTCTTTCATTTATCTTTATTTTCCTCAAAAAATCCCTTTAAAACCACTTAACCCTTTCTTATTTGGTTTTTAAAAATCCTTTTACTTCATTTGGAACCTCAAAAAACACTAAAAACCCCCTCTTTTGGCCTAAATGCGCCCTTTCTTATAACACAAGCTTTAAGCCCTTGAGGGCTTAAAATCCCAGGTCCTCCTCCGTGACAAGACCTTGCGCCCGCGACTAAGCCCTTAGCCCCATCGCATCGATGCTATTACATTTTTCGTCGCATTGCTCCCCCTT
>CM076582.1:433727918-433982918 GCA_034641835.2 Pinus albicaulis | reverse complement strand
AAACAGGAAAATTTCTTTTCGAATAAGTTAATTCAGTAAAGCGTTCTTTTTTCATTACCTGGAACTGTTGGTGTGATGTATAGTGATAACTGGGTTATTCTTTTTGTCTTCCATTGGGAACTCGATCCTGTACAGTGCAATCTTAAATTCTGCAAATGTATTCTGACCTCTCTTATGTTTTACGCGACTCTTAGATGTTACACAGGCTTGTATTTGCTTCTATCTGCATAAAATTCGACTTTCCAGTTTACTGTTCACAATGCACATGAATATCGATAATTAGACACAGTAAAATCAATAAATGTCAGTATTGGCTGTAAATAACATTCACAGATGGTTTTTTTTTCTGTAGAAACTCTGGTTTTCTTTTATTATTTTCTTCCTTTCGTCTTGATGGAAATATCCCCCTTCAATACATAAGTTCCTGCTATTTATCGTACTGTAAGGATAGTCCGTTTTTGTCTCTTGATTGAACTATCAACCGAATTGTTGTAACTACCTTGATAGTTACAAAAATAAACTCTAATTAACTATAAACAAAAATGTATTACCCTCCTAAATTTGTTGTTCTTGTCCAAATAACATAAGTAAAAGTAAATAAATAATAAAACAAAAACACAGGTTTTGTAACCTGTCCAAACTCATGTCACAGTGAGACAATCAGCCCTCCTTTGTCTACTCCGGACTAGATGCTCCCGCATCAGGCTCCCGGGGTGACAAAATGTCATGGCTCCGTTCCATGAGATCATCGACCGAATAACTAGCCTTCCGTATCCGTGCTTCGTCAAGCCAGGAACTGTACTGAATAGGACGGTTCTTCCACTTGACCAAAAAGCGTAGATATTCCTTCCTGCGTGTGCGCCTGGCTACCTGTGTGTCGAGAATACTCTCGATCTCAACGGGCTGTGTCGTGGGAATTTGTCTTACCCAAGAACTCTCATCCAATTTGGTGTCCCGTTCTGGCCTTACTGTAGCATCACCTTCAGAACCAGCAATGTACGGAAACAGATCTGCCACATTAAAGATGGCTGAAATACCTATTCCCGGTGGAAACTGTAACTTGTAAGCATTTGCGGAAAATTTGCGAACAATTTTGCAGGGACCAATTTTTTTCAATTTCAGCTTGTTATATTCCCTCTTCGGAAAATGTTCCTTGTGCAAGTGTGCAAGGACTTCATCTCCAACATTGAACTGAATTTCCTGCCTTCTCGAATCTGCCCGCTGTTTGTATTTTTGACTGCTGTCATGCAATTTTGTTTTTACCTGCTCATGTAAGTCGCTCATTGCTTGGGCGAAATCTTCCCCATCAGCACTCTGTTTTTCAAGTTTTCCCAAATCTTGCAGCTCATGCACTCCACAAGGATGCATACCATACAAGATCTGGAAGGGACTGTAACATGTGCTGCGATTCGGTGAATCGTTATAAGCGAATTCCGCCTGAGCAAGTAAGCGGTCCCACATCCGAGAATTTTAGCCAATTAAACTCCGTAGCAGATTTCCCAGGCTCCTGTTCACCACTTCTGTTTGCCCATCAGTCTGTGGGTGATAAGCGGAACTAAATTGTAACTGAGTGCCCAACTTCTTCCATAGGGTCCGCCAAAAATGTCCGGTGAACTTCACATCCCTGTCGGAAATGATGGACCTCGGTAGACCATGCAGTCTGACAATCTCTGTGAAAAACAAGTGTGTTACGTGAGTAGCATCACTGGTTTTACTGCAGGGTATAAAATGTGTCATCTTCGAAAAACAATCCACTACCACCATCACGGAATCAAAACCACGCTGTGTTCCAGGAAAACCCAAAACAAAATCTAAACTGATTAAGTCCCATGGTCTGCTTGGAATAGGCAGTGGCATATAAAGTCCTGCATTCTGACTGCAACCCTTCGCTAATTGACATGTTTTGCATCTGCTTACGTACCTCTGCACGTCCTGTCGTAATATTGGCAAGAAATAAAAATGCTCGATCTGCGATAAAGTCTTGTCTATGCCGAAATGTCCGGCTAGACCTCCATTGTGTTTTTCCCGAATAATGTTCTCTCTCATCGAACAGTCGGGAATACACAACTGTCCTCCCCTGAACAATAACCCCTCTTGCACATTGTAGTCCAACCACAGACTAAAATTCCTCAACAAAGGATTTTGACAGGCCTCATAGGCCTCCCTAAAGTCTGCATCCGTCTGATACAGATCCCTCAAATGCTCAAAACCCAAAACCTGCATTGTACTTTCTTGCAAGAGTAAAGTCCTTCTACTCAATGCATCTGCCACCTTGTTGGCCTGCCCACTAACACGTTTCAGCACAAACATAAAAATCTGCAGATACTCAACCCATTCTGCATGCTTATGGTTCAACTTGTGTTGCTGCATAATATATTGTAATGCAGAATTATCAGAAAATAAAACAAATTCATTACCTAACAAATAATGTCTCCAATGCTTCAATGCTTGGATAATCACGTAGAATTCCTTGTCATAGGTTGAGTACTTCTGTCTACTCTCATTCAACTTCTCACTGAAATAGGCAACCGACCTGTCTTCCTAACTAAGTACTGCCCCAATGGCTGTACTGCTGGCGTCACAACAAACTTGAAAAATTTTGTTGAAATCAAGCAGCCTCAATATCGGTCTTTCTGTGATCTTCCTCTTCAAAGTCTGAAAACTTTTCTCCACTGCCTCTGTTTAGCAAAAAGTCAGATTTTCCTTCTTGATCGTATCCAACATGGGTGCGCAAATTTCACTGAAATTTCTGATGAATTTCCTGTAAAAGCTTGCTAATCCGTGAAAACTTCGGACTTCAAATAAACTCTTTGGGGATGGCCAACTAACTATAGCTGCAACCTTTTCTGGGTCCATTTTCAGCTTGTTTTCTGCAATTACAAAACCCAGATACACTAACTCCCGGTGAAAAAAGGTACACTTCTTTAGATTTATCAGCAGCTTATTCTGCTGCAGCTTCCTCAACACACTTCGAACATGCCTGAAATGTTCTTCTCTCATTTTACTGAAAATCAATATATCATCTAAATAAACAATTACAAACTTCCCAATGAACTCTTTTAGCACTTCGTTCATTAGGCGTATAAAAGTACTGGGGGCGTTACTCAGCCCAAATGGCATCACCAGCCACTCGTACAGCCCTTCGTTCATCTTGAAGGTTGTTTTCCATTCATCCCCTTCTCAAATTCTGATCTGATGGTAACCACTCTTCAGATCGATCTTCGTGAAGTATGCTGCCCCACTCAAACAATCCATCATGTCGTCCATTCTTGGCAATGGAAACCTGTAACTGATGGTATTCTTATTAATAGCCCTTGAGTCTGTACACATTCTCCACTCGCCACCTTTCTTTGGAGCCAAAACTGTCGGAACTTCACAGGGGCTCATGCTTTCTCTAATCAGCCCTTTATCCAGCAATTCCTGCACCTGCTTCCTGATTTCCTCATTGTCCTTGGGACTCATACGATAGGCTACTTTATTCAGAAAACTAGTTATTGGTATGAAATCAATACAATGACTGATACTCCTCTTAGGAGGCAGCTCATCTGGAAGATCATCTACTATGATATCACCAAAATCTTGCAACATATCCTGAATCTCCTCTGGTAAATCTGTGATCTTTGTGTGCAGTACCACCGTCTTTGGCCTCCTCACCACAGCAAAATTTACACTATTATCATCGATTTGTTTCAAAAATTCCTTTCCACCCATCAGTAACGCTTTAACCCCGCTAGCTTCAGCTGCATTTTCTTCCTTGATGGGTACAAGCGTGTGCTTAATCCCATCCTTGAAAAACTTGTAACAGTTTGTCTTTCCATCATGAATTACTTTCCTGTCATACTGCCAGGGCCTCCCCAACAGTATATGACAGACATCCATTGGCATAATATCACACATAACCTTGTCCCTGTACTTACCAATGTGAAATTCCACTTCACATTGCTCATCAACTAATAACTGATGTCCTTTCTGCAGCCACAACACCTTATAGGGAGTGGGATGCTTTAATCGTTTCAATCCCAACTTCTCCACCATTTCTGTGGCCACCAAATTATCTGTACTCCCGCTGTCGATTATCAATTTACAACACTTACCTTGTGACTTGCAGACTGTCCGGAATAAAGCCTTTCGCTGATCTGGTTCTGCAACCTCTTTGGCTGGTTTCGGGAACACTTTATTCAACACCAAAGCTTCCCCTGTCTCTGGCGTGTTTTCTACTTCCTGGGGTGGTGCATCTTCTTCCTCTAGTTGGGCAACATAAGTCCCTCTGCCACCTGTTGTCTCCCCTTCAGGACACTCATAAGACTTGTGCCCCCACTTATGGCACCTATAACACTGGACAGATCCTCTACCCCGACCACTTCCTCTTCCCCGCTGGTATGGTCATCCTCCTCTGGTGTTACTTTCTTTTTCTGCTGTCCCTGAAGGTTTGGAACTACTGCCCTCTTCGCTAGAATTTGTGCCTCTGCCCCTGCCAAAGGCCTTCCCTTTTCCCCTGCCAGATCCTCCTCCTCTCCTGGCATTTTGTTTCCTGATTATTTTCACTTCAGCTTTCAAGACACAGTGATATGCCTCATCAATAGTCCTGGGTGAGAGAATACTAATTTCATCCAGTATCTCCCCTCTCAAGCCATTTACAAATCTGGCTATCTTCTCGGGTGTATCTTCTATATACCCTGCTCTCAAATTCAGCCTATAAAATTCCTCCGTGTATTCTTTGACAATCAATCCTTTTTGCCTCAGATTCTGAACCTGTCTATACAACATAATCTGGTAATCTTTTGGCAAAAATTTTTCTTTCAGCTTGGCCTCCATTCTGGCCCACTTTTTAATAGGCTGTTTATGCAGCCTCTTCCTCTCCGCCTGTATACTATCCCACCACAAGGACGCATGTCCTTTCAGTTTGGTGGCAGCGAATTTTACCCGCTTGTCTTCGCTGATTTCTTCAAAGTCGAAGTACTTGTTCAACTCACTCAACCAGTCCAGCAGCACTTCTGCTGATAGATTCCCATCGTAAGTAGAAAGCTCATGTTTGGGCTTGGTACTTGATAATAAAACCGACCTCAAAAATTTAAGTTCAGGTCCTTCTCCTTCAGAACCATCTGTCATTTCTGCAACCTCCTCATCACTCTAATCCCCTCCGTCGGGGTCCCTTCTTCTCCCAGCCTCCACTGCTGCTAATCTCTCGTTCAAAATACGAATCTCCTCTCTCAGTCCCTCCTCTGCTAATCTTCGATTATCTCTTCCTCTTCCTCGTCCTCGTCTTCCAACCTCCATGTCTGCAGTTCAACAAACCCCCTCCGATACCAAAAATGACGAAGGCTCAACCATCATGTACAGGTGGCGCAACGCTGGCTTTCCGAAACCGAATTTTTTTTAATGTGACAGTGGTGACCTGTGCATACACGTAAACTCAGAATTAAACAATGTTAAATGTCCTTTGATAATTCGATTAAATTGTAATTATGTTGGTGTACATGCGATATTCTGGTTTCGGTGATAATCTGCCTCGGCATTTAACACATTCCCCTCGGGTTCCGTTGTCATTACTATACTCTAATTTCTCCACCACTATTCCACCTTTGCGTTTCGCTCCATTGTAAGTGCTCTTCCGCCGACTGATATCTTGGAGAGGGTTTCTTCACCACTGTTGTTTCTCTAACTCAGACTCTGCGAGGGTTTTTAGTTGCCCTGCCTTACTGTCACGGAATGTTTCTCTGTTCCGGTCACGAAGATTTTCAAATGGGTTTTCTGTCAAACCCTGCAATGAAGTGTCACTGTGTGTAAGTTTCTCTCGGGTTAATTCTTCACTGTCGAATACTTGCAGATTTTTACCATTCCTTTATTTAACTGTCTATATTTACCACGCAGGTCAAGATTCTGGTTTTCCGACGATGGCTCTCCTCAGCTCGGCCTTTCCTTCAGAGGTAACTCAAATTCTATGATTCAGTTGGGCTCCGCACTTCTTTCAGTTGCTAATGTGGTTTACTCCTTGTGAGCAGTTTCTTCTTGTACTCGGCCAGGTCTCTCTGTCAACTTCTCGCCTCCTATTTACAGGTGAACACCACGAAAGTTAAAATCTCATTCTTGTTCTATTTCACTTTCTGATTTTCCCACAAAAATTGTTTTCGGTTCCAGGTTCTAACTTCTGCCGTTTATTCTTCTTGCAAGTCAAACAAAACCTGTCGAATTTCAAGTGCTCGTCCTCGCTAAAGGCAAAATAATCCCAATTGAAATGGGTAGGGTCATTCTTTCAAAACCCTATAGTTGGCTCTGTAGAAAATTTCTAGTGTACCTTGTCTTATGTAGATTTGATCTCCTTTGTTACCTTGTCAAGCCCTCATTCAACAATTTTGTCATAGGGTTTCATAGTCATTTCTATGGGACTTTATGTCGGCTCCATATTTCGCCTGTGCTTCCCCTCGTTTATAAGCGTTATTAGCTCGAGACTAGAACCCCTTTTTTTGGCACTTGTTGTTACAGACAGTAGATTTTTTACGTGTTGTAGGATTGAATGAAAAACTCATGTATAAACAGGAAAATTTCTTTTTGAATCAGTTAATTCAGTAAAGCGTGCTTTTTTCATTACCTGGAACTGTTGGTGTGATGTATAGTGATAACTGGGTTATTCTTTTTGTCTTCCATTGGGAACTCGCTCTTGTACAGTGCAATCTTCAATTCTGCAAATGTATTCTGACCTCTCTTATGTTTTACGTGACTCTTAGACGTTACACAGGCTTGTATTTGCTTCTATTTGCATAAAATTCGACTTTCCAGTTT
This sequence comes from Pinus albicaulis, assembly GCA_034641835.2. Classification (NCBI taxonomy): domain Eukaryota; kingdom Viridiplantae; phylum Streptophyta; class Pinopsida; order Pinales; family Pinaceae; genus Pinus; species Pinus albicaulis. Next base: position 433,976,138 of record CM076582.1, on the reverse strand, counting down.
ACTGTTCACAATGAACATGAATATCGATAATTAGACACAGTAAAATCAATAAATGTCAGTATTGGCTGTAAATAACATTCACAGATGGTTTTTTTTTTTTTTTTTTTTCTGTAGAAACTCTGGTTTTCTTTTATTATTTTCTTCCTTTTGTCTTGATGGAAATCTCCCCCTTCAATACATAAGTTCCTGCTATTTATCGTATTGTAAGGATAGTCTGTTTTTGTCTCTCGGTTGAACTGTCAACCGAATTGTTGTAACTACCTTGCCAGTTACAAAAAGAAACTCTAATTAACTATAAACATAAATGTATTACCCTCCTAAATCTGTTGTTCTTGTCCAAATAACATAAGTAAAAGTAAATAAATAATAAAACAAAAACACAGGTTTTGTAAACTGTCCAAACTCATGTCACAGTGAGACAATCAGCGCTCCTTTGTCTACTCCGGACTAGATGCTCCTGCATTAGGCTCCCGGGGTGACAAAAAGTCATGGCTCCGTTCCATGAGATCATCGACCGAATAACCAGCCTTCTGTATCTGTGCTTCGTCAGGCCAAGAACTATCCTGAATAAGACGGTTCTTCCACTTGACCAAAAAGCGTAGATATTCCTTCCTGCGTGTGCGCCTGGCTACTTGTGTGTCGAGAATACTCTCAATCTTAAGAGGCTGTGCCGTGGGAATTTGTCTTACCCAAGAACTCTCATCCAATTTGGGTCCCATTCTGGCCTTCCTGTACCATCACCTTCAGAACCAGCAATGTACGGCAACAGATCTGCCACATTAAAGATGGTTGAAATACCTATTCCCGGTGGCAACTGTAACTCGTAAGAATTTGCGAACAATTTTGCAGGGACCAATTTTTTTTCAGTTTCAGCTTGTTATTTCCCTCTTCGGAAAATGTTCCTTGCGCAAGTGTGCAAGGACTTCATCTCCAACATTGAACTGAATTTCCCGCCTTCTCGAATCTGCCCGCTGTTTGTATTTTTTACTGCTGTCCTGCAATTTTGTTTTTACCTGCTCATGTAAGTCGCTCATTGCTTAGGTGAAATCTTCCCCATCAGCACTCCATTTTTCAAGTTTTCCCAAATCTCGCAGCTCATGCACTCCACGAGGATGCATACCATACAAGATCTAGAAGGGACTGTAACCTGTGCTGCGATTCGGTGAATCGTTATAAGCGAATTCCGCCTGAGCAAGTACGCGGTCCCACATCTGAGAATTTTCGCCGATTAAACTCCGTAGCAGATTTCCCAGGCTCCTGTTCACCACTTCTATTCGCCCATCAGTCTGTGGGTGATAAGCGGAACTGAATTGTAACTGAGTGCCCAACTTCTTCCACAGGGTCCGCCAAAAATGTCCGGTGAACTTCACATCCTGTCAGAAATGATGGACCTCGGTAAACCATGCAGTCTGACAATATCTGTGAAAAACAAGTGTGCTACGTGAGTAGCATCATTGGTTTTGCTGTAGGGTATAAAATGTACCATCTTCAAAAAATGATCCACTACCACCATCACGGAATCAAAACCACACTGTGTTCTAGGCAAACCCAAAACAAAATCTAAACTGACTGAGTCCCATGGTCTGCTTGGAATAGGCAGTGGCATATAAAGTCCTGCATTCTGACTGCAACCCTTCGCTAATTGACATGTTTTGCATCTGCTTACGTACCTCTGCACGTTCCGTCGTAATCTTGGCCAGAAATAAAAATGCTCGATCTGCGATAAAGTATTGTCTATGCCGAAATGTCCAAATAGACCTCCACTATGTTTTTCCCGAATAATGTTCTCTCTCATTGAACAGTCGGGAATACACAACTGTCCTCCCCTGAACAATAAACCCTCTTGCACATTGTAGTCCAACCACGGACTAACATTCCTCAACAAAGGATTTTGACAGGCCTCATAGGCCTCCCTAAAGTCTGCATCCGTCTGATACAGATCCCTCAAATGCTCAAAACCCAAAACCTGCATTGTACTTTCTTGCAAGAGTAAAGTCCTTCTACTCAATGCATCTGCCACCTTGTTGGCCTGCCCACTAACATGTTTCAGCACAAATGTAAAACTCTGCAGATACTCAACTCATTCTACATGCTTATGGTTCAACTTGTGTTGCTGCATAATATATTGTAATGCAGAATTATCAGAAAATAAAACGAATTCATTACCTAAAAAATAATTTCTCCAATGCTTCAGTGCTTGGATAATCACGTAGAATTCCTTGTCATAGGTTGAGTACTTCTGTCTACTCTCGTTCAACGTCTCACTGAAATAGGCAACCGACCTGTCTTCCTAACTAAGCACTTCCCCAATGGCTGTACCGCTGGCGTCACAACGAACTTGAAAAAGTTTGTTGAAATCAAGCAGCCTCAATATCGGTCTTTCTGTGATCTTCCTCTTCAAAGTATGAAAAATTTTCTCCGCTGCCTCTGTCCAGCAAAAAGGCTGATTTGCCTTCTTGATCGTGTCCAACATGGGTGCACAGATTTCACTGAAATTTCTGATGAATTTCCTGTAAAAACTTGCTAATCCGTGAAAACTTCGGACTTCAAATAAACTCTTTGGGGATGGCCAACTAACTATAGCTGGAACCTTTTCTAGGTCCATTTTCAGCTTTTTTTCTGCAATTACAAAACCCAGATACACTAACTCCCGGTGAAAAAAGGTACACTTCTTCAGATTTATCAACAGCTTATTCTGTTGCAGCTTCCTCAACACACTTCGAACATGCCTGAAATGTTCTTCTCTCGTTTTACTGAAAATCAATATATCATCTAAATAAACAATTACAAACTTCCCAATGAACTCTTTCAGCACTTCGTTCATTAGGCGCATAAAAGTACTGGGGGTGTTACTCAGCCCAAATGGCATCACCAGCCACTCGTACAACCCTTCATTTTTCTTGAAGGCTGTTTTCCATTCATCCCCTTCTCGAATTCTGATCTGATGGTAACCACTCTTCAGATCGATCTTCATGAAGTATGCTGCCCCACTCAAACAGTCCATCATGTCGTCCATTCTTGGCAATGGAAACCTGTACCTGATGGTAATCTTATTAATAGCCCTTGAGTCTGTACACATTCTCCACTCGCCACCTTTCTTTGGAGCCAAAACTGTCGGAACTGCACAGGGGCTCATGCTTTCTCTAATCAACCCTTTATCCAGCAATTCCTGCACCTGCTTCCTGATTTCCTCATTGTCCTTGGGACTCATACGATAGGCTACTTTATTCGACAGACTATTTCCTGGTATGAAATCAATACAATGACTGATACTCCTCTTAGGAGGCAGCTCATTTGGAAGATCATCTACTATGATATCACCAAAATCTTGCAACATATCCTGAATCTCCTCTGGTAAATCTGTGATCTTTGTGTGCAGTACCACTGTCTTTGGCCTCCTCACCACAGAAAAATTTACACTATTATCATCAAGCTGTTTCAAAAATTCCTTTCCACCCATCAGTAACGCTTTAACCCCGCTAGCTTCAGCTGCATTTTCTTCCTTGATGGGTACAAACGTGTGCTTAATCCCATCCTTGACAAACTTGTAACAGTTTGTCTTTCCATCATGAATTACTTTCCTGTCATACTGCCAGGGCCTCCCCAATAGTATATGACAGACATCCATTGGCATAATATCACACATAACCTTGTGCATGTACTTGCCAATGTGAAATTCCACTTCACATTGCTCATCAACTAATAACTGATGTCCTTTCTGCAGCCACGACACCTTATAGGGAGTGGGATGCTTTAATCGTTTCAATCCCAACTTCTCCACCATTTCTGTGGCCACCAAATTATCTGTACTCCCATTGTCAATTATCAATTTACAGCACTTACCTTGTGACTTGCAGACTGTCCGGAATAAAGCCTTTCGCTGATTCGGTTCTGCAACTTCTTTGGTTGGTTTCAGCAACACTTTATTCAACACCAAAGCTTCCCCTGTCTCTGGCGTGTTTTCTACTTCCTAGGGTGGTGCCTCTGCTTCCTCTGGTTGGGCAAAATAAGTCCCTCTGCCACCTGCTGTCTTCCCTTCAGGACACTCATAAGACTTGTGCCCCCACTTATGGCACCTGTAACACTGGACAGATCCTCTACCCTGACCACTTCCTCTTCCTCGCTGGTATGGTCATCCTCCTCTAGTGTTACTTTCTTTTTCTGCTGTCCCTGAAGGTTTGGAACTGCTGCCCTCTTTGCTGGAATTTGTGCCCCTGCCCCTGCCAAAGGCCTTCCCTTTTCCCCTGCCAGATCCTCCTCCTCTCCTGGCATTTTGTTTCCTGATTATTTTCTCTTCAGCTTTCAAGGCACACTGATATGCCTCATCAATAGTCCTGGGTGAGAGAATACTAATTTCATCCAGTATCTCCCCTCTCAAGCCATTTACAAATCTGGATGTCTTCTCGGGTGTATCTTCTATATACCCTACTCTCAAATTCAGCCTGTAAAATTCCTCCGTGTATTCTTTGACAGTCAATCCTTTTTGCCTCAGATTCTGCACCTGTCTATACAACATAATCTGGTAATCTTTTGGCAAAAATTTTTCTTTCAGCTTGGCCTCCATTCTGGCCCACTTTTTAATAGGCTGTTTATGCAGCCTCTTCCTCTCCACCTGTATACTATTGCACCACAAGGATGCATGTCCTTTCAGTTTTGTGGCAACGAATTTTACCCGCTTGTCTTCGCTGATTTCTTCAACGTCGAAGTACTTGTTCAACTCACTCAACCAGTCCAGCAGCACTTCTGCTGATAGATTCCCATCGTAAGTAGAAAGCTCATCTTTGGGCTTGGTACTTGATAATAAAACCGACCTCAAAAATTTAAGTTCAGGTCCTTCTCCTTCAGAACCATCTGTCATTTCTGCAACCTCCTCATCACTGTAATCGCCTCCCTCGGGGTCCCTTCTTCTCCCAGCCTCCACTGCTGCTAATCTCTCGTTCAAAATAAGAATCTCCTCTCTCAGTCCCTCCTCTGCTAATCTTCGATTAGCTCTTCCGCTTCCTCGTCCTCGTCTTCCAACCTCCATGTATGTAGTTCAACAAACCCCCTCTGATACCAAAAATGACGAAGGCTCAGCCCTCGTGTATAGGTGGCGCAACGCTGGCTTTCCAAAATCGACTTTTTTTTAATGTCACAGTGGTGACCTGTGCATACACGTAAACTCATAATTAAACAATGTTAAATGTCCTTTGATAATTCGATTAAATTGTAATTATGCTGGTGTACGTGCGATCTTCTGGTTTTAGTGATAATCTGCCTCGACATTTAACACATTCCCCTTCGGTTTCGGTGTCATTACTATACTCCGATTTCTCCGTCACTATTCCACCTTTGCGTTTTGCTCCATTGTAAGTGCTCTTCCACCGACTGATATCTTGGAGAGGGTTTCTTCACCACTGTTGTTTCTCTAACTCATACTCTGCGAGGGTTTTCAGTTGCCCTACCTTACTGTCACGGAATGTTTCTCTGTTCTGGTCGCGGAGATTTTCAAATGGGTTTTCTGTCAAACCCTGCAATGGCGTGTCACTGTGTGTAAGTTTCTCTCGGGTTAATTCTTCACTGTCGAATACTTGCAGATTTTTACCATTCGTTTGTTTAACTGTCTCTATTAACCACGCAGGTCAAGATTCTGGTTTTTCGGTGATGGTTCTCCTCAGCTCGGCCTTTCCTTCAGAGGTAACTCAAATTCTATGATTCAGTTGGGCTCCGCACTTCTTTCAGTTGCTAAAGTGGTTTGCTCCTTGTGAGCAGTTTCTTCTTGTACTCGGCCAGGTCTCTCTATCAACTTCCTGCCTCCTATTTACAGGTGAACACCGCGAAAGTTAAAATCTCATTCTTGTTCTATTTCACTTTCCGATTTTCCACAAATTTTTTTTTCGGTTCTAGGTTCTAACTTCTGCCGTTTATTCTTCTTGCAGGTCAAACAAAACCTATCGAATTTCAAGTGTTCGTCCTCGCTGAAGGCAAAACAACCCCAATTGAAATGGGTAGGGTTGTTCTGTCAAAACCCTATAGTTGGCTCTGTAGCAAATTTCCAGTGTACCTTGTCTTCTGTAGATTTGATCTTCTTTGTTACCTTCATAAGCCCTCATTCAACAATTTTGTCACAGGGTTTCATAGTCAGTTCTGTGGGACTTTATTTTGGCTCCATATTTCGCCTGTGCTTCCCCTCGTTTATAAGCATTATTAGCTCGGGGTTAGAACCCCTTTTTTTGGCACTTGTTGTTACAGACAGTAGAGTTTTTACGTGTTGTAGGATTGAATGAAAAACTCATGTATAAACAGGAAAATTTCTTTTTGAATCAATTAATTCAGTAAAGCGTGCTTTTTTCATTACCTGGAACTATTGGTGTGATGTATAGTGATAACTGGGTTATTATTTTTGTCTTCCGTTGGGAACTCGCTCTTGTACAGTGCAATCTTCAATTCTGCAAATGTATTCTGACCTCTCTTATGTTTTACGCGACTCTTAGACGTTACACAGGATTGTATTTGCTTCTATCTGCATAAAATTCAACTTTCTAGTTTACTGTTCACAATGCACATGAATATCGATAATTAGACACAGTAAAATCAATAAATGTCAGTATTGGCTATAAATAACATTCATAGATGGTTTTTTTGTTTTTGTTTTTTTTGTTTGTTTTTGTTTTCTGTAGAAACTCTGGTTTTCTTTTATTATCTTTTTCCTTTCATCTTGATGGAAATCTCCCCCTTCAATACATAAGTTCCTGCTATTTATCGTACTGTAAGGATAGTCCATTTTTGTCTCTCGGTTGAACTGTCAACCGAATTGTTGTAACTACCTTGCGAGTTAAAAAAGAAACTCTAATTAACTATAAACAGAAATGTATTACCCTCCTAAATCTGATGTTCTTGTCCAAATAACATAAGTAAAATTAAATAAATAATAAAACAAAAACACAGGTTTTATAACCTGTCCAAACTCATGTCACAGTGAAACAATCAGCCCTCCTTTGTCTACTCCAGACTAGATGCTCCTGCATCATTATAGCTCTCTCTCTTTCCTCTCTCTCATCCCCCATCATTCTCTCCGTGCCTCTCTCTTTCAGTCACATTTTCCCTCTCCCCCTTCAATTTTCCACTCCATCTTCCCATTTCTACCCTTCCTTTTCCATTCTATAAATGAGTGGCTTTCTTTCTCACTCACTATCTAAAAAGTAAAACACTATTAAAAAAGCACTAACATGTTATACAACATAATTTATTATTTGAACACATTATATAAATTTCCCTCTTTAAAAAATAAAAATAAAACCCATAATACTATCTGAAAAACATATAATGTAAAAAGAGTAAGTATGTGAAAAATAAAATAACACAAAAACATACTCAAATTTAAATAAAATAAAATATAATCATTTTAATTTTATATATATATATATATATATATATATATATATATATATATATATATAATAAACCTAAAAATTATTTATGATAAAGCAGACAGATAATACATTACCACAAAAAAAAACTTAATGAATACTGCACATGAAAAAAAATTCAATATGACACATAAAGCATAGAAAAAAAAAATCCAATATAAATGAATTAAATTTTACCTAGTGGTGACTTTTTATTACGCCGCAAGGCATTATTATTTGAAAACAACTTTCCTAGCTGTCATTCTGTCAGTGTTTGGGCCATTGGATGAAATGTTAGACGATTGAAATGTTTTACACCATTAAATCCAATAACCGAACTAACTAACTAACTTACTAAACATTACTAAAATCTTCCACCTTACTATGAAATATAATATTGTATTCTGTAATTTAAATTATTTCATGTTTTAGGCAAAACACAGAGGCAGGTTTCTGTACAGAATCTCTTTAAAGCTTTTAGTAATTTCTCTCATAAATGAAAAACTCTGAGAGCCAAAGTTTTATTTCCAAAACCTTTAGAAATTTTATTTCTCATCATTTATAACGTAGAAATTTTCAAGCTAACGCATTCTGTGCAAATTCTTTAAAGCTTTGTGCAATTTCTTTTCCTAAAATTATTAAATTGCAGATACGTTTTGGAAGCCGAGGTTTTATTTCCAATACCTCTGGAAATTTTATTTCTCATCAATAATAACCTAGAAATCTTCGAGCTAACGCATTCTGTACAAAATCTTTAAAGCTTTGAGTAGTTTCTTTTCTTAAAATTATTACATTGCGGGTACGTTTTGGAACTGATGAATGTGTTTGGATTGCTGGACTGTCAACCTTTGCATTTTCGTTTTCCATTATATTGGTTTTAACTGGCGTAACAAGTACCTGTAATAAGAAATGAAAACTATCACATTTAGAAGCTAGTCAGATGCTAATTAGACGGTCAATGCTGGTAAAGGATTTGAACCCTAATATTTTGAAGGATAATACCGGTGATGACATAGAAAATAATCTAGAGGTCATGGTGTAGGACTTCATAGAATATGGAACTTTGGATCATAGGTTTCACTAGCGTGAACGTGATACTAAAGACTTTAACATTGTATATTTAGGTCATTTAAGGGTCATTTATTATTCTTTTAGTGATCTTTCAAAAAAAATCTTTTAATTTCTATCTATTTTTTCACGTAACATTTATTTTATTTTGGAATCAATTCTTGAATATTAGATTCCGTATTGATAGGCTTTGGTGTCAATGTCTTCACATGAAAGAGATTCTCTGAGGTAATCATATGACGTTTTAACCTTATTATAACTATTGATGTTAATTATAAAAATAATTAATGTATGAGATAAAGATATATATTAAAAGAATTTGTAATAAGATTCTTCGCTTTGTTAATAACGGACATTCACCTCAAGTTAAATAGAATTTGTTATAATTTTATAGGTCAATGCCATAGGTTATCAATACTATTAAGAATATTTTCAATAACGCATGCCCAAAAAATCATAACTAAATTGATACAATAATTTTTACATTTTTTAATTAATCAAGGGTATAATTTTGTTTGAGATAAATATGAACCTCTCATATGCTATTACTACTAAGAATATTTTAGAACATTTTGTGGAGGTTAAATCTCTACCTTCCACTTAATTATGCAGGTAGGCATGTCTTCCAAAAAAAAATTGTGGAGACTAAACCCCTATTCAAAGTAGTTATGTGTTTTTTTGGTATTTTAATTAAATTAATTAATTTATAAAACTATCATATAAATAAGTGTTATATAAAACTTATTATAGTTTTCTTTGACAATGATATATTAATAAATTTTCTTATTAGCCCATAGTGTTTTAACTAAATTTATTTCATATAGAATTGAAAGAAACTTTCTAATTAAAAATCTTAGTTATTTGTTTTAAATATCTATCAATCTATATATAATATCATTTTCTTATAATTAATAATAATAAATTAAAATAAAGTCAAACGTAAAATGTTCCCCTTTAGAATAATAATTTCATAATTTCTGAACTGCCCACTATTATCACTCTCCCCCTTATCATATGTTGGAGAATTAGAAGATGTTGAATCGTTAAATCATCAAAGGCGATGTTCAGTAGTTCGATCATCACACGGGAGGCAAATGTAATATCTTAATGAAGGTGTCCCCATCTATACCATGTCTCCACAAAACTTTCTTTATCTTCCATAAATGTTGCACGAGCTTTACGGTTTTCCAATACTAGATATGTCATGGACGGATCATAGTATAACTGCCATGCTCATCTATTTTAAATAAAGTATAATAAAATACATATTCAGATGGACAAACAACTTGAATAAATAAATTTGCAATTAGAAAATATTTCTTTTAGTATTATAAGTTAGCACAGTTTATGTTATGTGGTGTTAATGTTTATTTATCATATGAAAAATGAAGTATATTACTATAAGTTAGCATTATTTACATTATGTAGTGTTAATGTAGTGTAAATGTTTATGTATTATATTAAAAATGTAGTATATCACTATAAGTTAGCATCACTTACGTTATGTGATGTTAATGTGAGGTAAATGTTTATATATCATATTAAAAATGAAGTATATAATTACTACATTTGATGGGCAAGTTAGCATCATTCTTGCATCATTCTTACTCTGTAGTGTTAAAGTGGAGTAATTTTTTATTGATCTTATTGGAAGTGGAGTATATCACCATATATTTCAAGAAGTGGTGTATGATATATTGTCAAGTTCTATAAAGTAGGGTAGTTAACTTTGTGTTTGTCATGTTGGCATGTACAAGTGGATTTATTTATGTGAATTGCCACCATAACCATAAAAAAATTACAAATATTTATACTATGAATATATAAATTAGAACTTAACTCACATATATTTATTTTATAACATTTATTTGTTTGTCATGTTTACATGTAAAACTAAAATTCCTTTATGTAAGTTTGCACCATAGATACAACAAATTCAAATTTTAAGCCCTCCATCAAGCTTTTAAAAGGTCCATTAGGACTAAATAAAACCCTCAAATAAACTACATAGCTCCATCCTGCTATGGAGCTTGATGGAGACACATAGCTTGATAGAGTTATAATATGTACATGTGCCATTAAATTTTTCTTCAAGTTAATGATAGTGTTTATGGGCTAATGGCATTGAGAATCCAATAGTATTTCACATGTTATAGTATGGTTTGCATTTTTATAATATACTTAGTATATTTTTTATTATTTCACTACATATATGCATGTATGTAATTTTAGAATTTGTTATTGTTACTAATTTTATACATTTTATAGTGTTTTTTTTGTAAGCTTGGTAGGACTTCTTTTTCATTCATTTTATAAACAAAAAACAACTAGATTTACCAGTTTTGTGGTCTCAACCCGCCCTGAGTGGGGAACCGACTCTGTTGGCCACCTGATGGCATGGTATGCCATAAAAAAAAATTAAGGTTTTGAGTCTGTCGTACCAAGCAAACAAAGCTTGGATAGTCACACATATATAGTTTTTCACAGATTAACTAACATATTTACTGGACACTTGAAATTTAAACGCTAGCTACATATAAATACTAAGCAAAAAGGTAGATTAAAATATTCATGAACTACTCAGCCTCGTCTAGAACCAAGGCCAACTCCACTGGTGCAGAATCCTGAACCGAGGTACCAGCCTGCTCAAAAGGCTTCGAAATACATGGGAGGTGGTAGTCAATATGCTCGAGGCGCTCATCCTATTCCTCAAGTGGAACTTGATCTTATCGAACTCATCTTATTGAACTCGCTCTTGTAGTGTGGGAAGTCTTGGGCTAATGTCACTAGGCTCATAGAGATATGCTCCAAGGCTGGATGCTCTTCATAGACCAATAAAGATACAGTGTCTGCTTGAATTATGTTATTATGCCTCTTGTTTATCCCAGATCTGGTATTAAACCTTTCCATTCTTTTGTATCCATCTCTATCTATGCATGTCTATATATGTCAAATTCCCATTTTTTAATGAGCTTTTGAATTTCCTCTGATGTGTTCTCGTGGTATGCTTTCGCTACCTCTTGGATCACATCTATTGCAAGCCTCCGTCCTCTCGGCTTGCTCGGGGGTGAGATGGGTTGGGCTTCTACCACCTTCCCTCTATCTTTCTAGCCACGACCTCAAGCTGCAGGGCTCTTGGAATGGTCGGGAGTTGTAGGGCTCTTGTAGCGTGCTATCCCACAATATTTTACTAGGTTTTCGGGTAGGTGACCTATCAACACAATCAAACAGAGGCATAATTCCATATAATGAAAATGATCAAAGGTCCGTGCATCCCAGTTATCATAAGAAAGGTGACCTGGGGGCCTCTTCCCAGGACTTCTCCTCTGCTCGTCCCTTTGTGGACCCATCGCCCTCATACCCTGCTTAATTTCTGCCACCTCATCTCACTGACGATCGCATGCACCCTGAAAATTATCCCCATAACCCAAATATCTCCACCTTCCTTCAATCTCTTGACCTCCCTTTCGGTTTCCTCTCTCTCGTCATATCTCCCACCCTCTTGACAGAGGAGGTATCGCCTCCCATTGCTCGGCCCTGGGTGGAATTCCCTCTCCCATTCCCCATGCGCACTGATCCCAAGTAGCTGAATGTGGTATAAACCAACAAAGCCTTTGAACTAAACACAACCCAGGACTGTTCCTTTACTCTATACCCTGGCAGGATTGCCCAACCCATCAAAATTCCTTCTTGTTGGCATCCCTTATATGATAGAGTCGCACTCAGGTGCATGCTAAGACCGTGCCCAATTCCTACTCCGACGCAGAGGTAGAGACCCAAAAGAACCCCAATCTTCCCCCAACCAGAGTCGGAATTGTTCAGCTTTCCCCTACCCAGTAGAAGACTATACCAGTCCAGCTTAATCCCCTTAGGCTCCCATAGAGACGGGCCCAAATCATAAAACATAAACATGGCATGAACAAGGGAGAGGAAACCAAGAACATATATGTGTTTCTCCATGGTAGAAGTGAAATAGAGGGTTTTTATCCCATTTTCATGCATGCCCCAAAGTCTTTTGTCATAAGAAAACCCCCGAACCTTCCTCCACACTATTTTGAGCTCCATGCATGGGACTTTGTCTCACTACCTCACCTCGTGCTGCATGCGACAGTACAACCTACCGCCCTTGCCACTCATATGGAAGGTGGCGGGCCTCAACCCCAAGGCCACTACCATTAACACTGATGGGAGGGCCGATATTCTTTGTTACACCCCGATCGGGGAGCTGAGTCTGGGAAAGGTGGTTGAGCTCTTCCCTCCATACCTCCCTCCTTCCCTCCCTCTCTCTCTCTCTCTCTCACGCTCCCTGTCTCTCTCCCTGCCTCTCTTACTCTCCCTCCCTCCCGCTCTCAGTATCTCTCTCTATATCCATTTCCCTCTCTATATCCCTCTCTCTCTCCCTCCTTATCTCTCCCTCCCTCACTCTCTCTCTCCATCCCACCCACCCTCTCTCTCTCTCTCTCTCTCTCTCCCAATCTCTCCCTTTCTATTTCCCTCTCTCCCTCCCTCACCCTAATATCCCTCTCTCTCTTTGTCTCCCTCCCTCCATCCCTCTCTCTCTCTCTCTCTCTCTCTCTCTCTCTCTACTACCCTCTATCCCTATATTTCTCTCTATCTTTGCCTCCCTCCCTTCCTGCTTCCTGCCCTCTCCCTCTTCCTCTCCTCTACCTCTCCCTCTCTCTCTCCATGACTTTCTCCCTTTGTCTCTTTCTCTCCCTCTCTCTCCCTCCCTCGCTCCTTCCCCCCCCCCCTCTCTCTCTCTCTCTCTCCCCCCCTCTCTCTCTCTTATTGCGATAACGACCTACTGCAACATCTCTCTCCCTCCCTCCATCTCCATCTCTCTCTCCCACTCCCCACCAGCACTCTCCACCACCCTCTCCCTTCTTCTATATCCCATTCTCTCACCCCCTTACCTCTCCAACTTCATCCCTCATTCTTTCCCTTCTTACCTCCTTCCCTCTCACCCTCCCTCCCTCCTTCTATTCCCCACTCTCACTCCCTCCCTTCCTCTCCTTATACTCCCTCACTTCCTCTCCTTATAGCTCTCTCTTTCCCCATCATTCCCTCGACACCCTTCTTTTACTCTCATTTTCCCTCCTCCTTTTATTTTCCACTCCATCCTCCCATTTCTACCCTTCCTCTTCCTTTCTACAAATGGGTGGCTTTATTTATCACTAACTATCTAAAAAGTAAAACGCTAAAATAAAAATAACATATTGTAGAATATAATTTATTATTTTAACACATTATATAAATATCTCTCATTTAAAAAAGATAAAACCCATAATACTTTCTATCTCTAAAACATATAATGTAGAAAAAGTTAACATATAAAAGAATAAAATAAAATAAAACAAACGCAAATTTAAATTAAACAAAATATAATCATTTTATTTTTATTTTTTAATTTATATATAAAATAAACATAAAAATTGTTTATGATAGAGTAGAAAGATATTACATTACCACACCCCCAAAAAAAAAAAAAAAAAAACTTAATGAATACTAATAAAAAATCAATATGACACATAAAAGATAGTAAAAGAAAAATGCAATATAAATGAATGAAATTTTACCCAGTGATGACTTGGTATGATCGTATTTCCTATATATTTCCAACCACATAACCCCACCCAGTTCCAATGATGACTAAGCCTTTGCTAATTTGGAAATTGCTTTTTCTTGTTATTGACGGCTAATCACCTTAACGTGATCATTAGAGGTTTTCTGCACACCAAGTTATGGGACTTTCTTAGCCACGTTAGCCTTCCGCAAAACATTATAACTTGTTATATGTTATTAATTCTACTTGCTATATTTTGTTCTAACTTGTTATATGTTATTAATTCTACTTGCTATAATATGTCTCATCGTGATCATTCTAGAAGGGGTTTTTGTTCGTTCTGAATGGCACGTGAAATGAGCATTCTGTCATTTTTACTAATTATTTAGGTGTCCAATATAGGTCGCATATATCATAGGCATTCTGCGATCATTAACATTGCCACATGATAGTTGAAATATGTTGAAAATTTGTGGAAGTATTGAGTAACTTCCACAACTTCCAACAAACTTATTTCTTGGTTTTTAAATTTCTCAGAGGATACACCATAACCTCGAATCAGATTTTACAAATTTAACTTTCCCAACCACAGTAAACATCGAATTTAAGAAGGTAAAAAGGTGTGTGTTTCCCATTAAGGTTTCATTTTCAGATTCCAAAACGGTCCGGATAACCATGTTGGCAAATTGGTTAGCGCATTAAGGTTTCTTGGCGTTCTCATCTAAATGTGAATCGATGGATAGAGTGTAAAGAAAACGATCTAGGTCGATTCAACATATATCATAGACATTCTACGATCATTAACATGAGGCATTCAGTAACTTCAAAAATTTCAAGCCTAAGCAAAGGTGGTTGCTGCCTACTTAAATGCAATTGCAAAAGGATCGGAAAGCCGGCACAGGTACAGTACAAAGCAGATAAGAACATACCCCTTTAATATTTTAATCCAAGGCAGTAGCCGATTTCTTAAGAACAAAGTTTAATGTTCAGACTCAAAGTCTTGCCAGCAGCGCAGAGCTTTGATTACAGGTTGAATCAGGCTTTAAAGCCTTACCAATATAATCGACAGATTTAATGAATGAGGTGGTAATCGCAGGTTTTTACATGCATTGTCTTTTTGATGTGGTGATTTCTGCAAGCGGAACGGTTCACATATATTTCACAGCTGAAATATTTTAAAATTTCAAGTGTTTTGTTGATGTTGGAGGCTCGATGCGATCATCGCAATCGGCAGTTTCATATGATACCACTGCAATGTATTTTGCAGTGTTGAAACATTGCGATACGATGAACACAATCGCAATCGTTTCCCATTACAATTGCCCTCCACCAAAGCCGAGGTCCGCGGGTGGTCCCACAGACCACGCGGTAGTTCAAACAAGAGTCGTAACATTTTGTTTTGGGGCTCGATCGCAACATCGCATCGGAGGCCTTTTTTTATTTCGCCCGATTGCAAATCGCAGACTGGACGTATTTTATATGGCGTAGTTTGTTTGTTCATCGCGTCTGCATTGCTAATCACAATCGGAACTTTTCCGATGGACCATTTTATTTTTTGTGAAGTCCGGACCCGATCCTTCAATAAAGAGAATTTAAATCTTGGTTCATCGCATCCGGTTTGCAATCACAATCGAAAGTTTTAGTTGGTCGTTTGTTTTTTGTTTTAGACACGGACCCAATGCATTATAGATTTAAGTTTTATTTGATTTTATTATGCGCGGCATATAAAAGAAAAGGCCTGAGAGTCTATAATGTAATGTCGTTGTTTAGAGACAGAGCATTTTTTTACAGAGACAGAAAGAAAAGAAATACAAAGATAGTGTATTGTTTTATTAAGATAGTGAAATCTATTTTGAGCACTGCGTTTCTGAAACAGTCCATATTTGTAATAGTTTTGTTTTGAAGTTAATGAAATAGAATTTCATGTGGAAACTCTGTCTCCTGTGAGTAAAATTTTAATTTCTCTGTATTAAAGAGAAGAGCATTACTCTCTTCATTGCTGTTATGGAATTCTCAGAAATTCTAGCATGGTATTAGAGCTAGTCCAGGCTCTTTGAAGATCAAAGAAGCTGAAAGAAATGAGTTCTTTGTTGCAGCAACTTCTCCAGTATAGTGAAGACTTAGCCAAAAAGAATGCAAGGTATTTCTCTATACAGTTTATTGTGTTACTGTTGTAGAACAATCAGTTATTTTAAATACACAGTCAAGTGCTTTTGAATCATAGTTAAGAGTGCAGAATGGTTGGAGTCAGCACTGGTATGGGTATGGGAAATATCCACCTCCCACTATTTAATGGGAAAAATTATGACTACTGGTCAATAACTATGAGAGCATTATTTGTCTCCCAAGACTTATGGGAATTTATTGAAGATGGCTTTGAAGAGCCAACAAATGAAGAAGAGTTTGATGATTTAACTAAGGCAGAGAGAGAGTTGCTGAAGAGCAATAAGAATAAAGACTCCAAAGCCCTCTACTTTTTGTATCAAGCAGTGCATGATAGTGTGTTTCCGAGGATAGAAGCAGCCAAGAGATCCAGTGAAGCATGGAAAACTCTCAAGATAGCCTATCAGGGCAAGGAAAAAGTGAAGATAGCTAAACTTCAGTTGCTGAAGAGAGACTTTGAGACTCTTTATATCAAAGATTCAGATACTATTGACTCATTCTTCACTCATGTGATTGGAATGGTCACACAAATAAGATCTCATGGAGAGACTCTTGAAGACAAGAGGATTGTTGAAAAAATCTTGAGGAGTCTACCCTCAAGATTTGATGTGATTGTCACCACCATAGAGGAGACTAAGGATCTCACAAATTTTTCAGTGGATGACCTACATGCATCGCTGATGACTCATGAGCAGAGATTGGGTAGGAGTGAAAACTCATCTCCGGAACATGCCTTTAAGACCCAGATGTCTTTCAAAAGAGGAAGAGGTCAACGCAGAGGAAACAAAAGAGGAAGCGGCAGAAGCCAAAACAGAGGTGGAAGGAACAACCCTTCACATTTACATGGAAGGTGCAACAGTAAAAATCACAGCCATAGCCAAGGCAACAACTAGCAGAGTGGTCAATAGGATGCTCAAGGACAAGGGCATGATAAATCCAATGTCCAATGTCACTATTGTAAAAAATATGGTCATTATGCTAACGAATGTAGAAATAAGCAACATGATATGAGAAATAGAAATAGTGCAAATCTCACTAGAGAAAATATGAGCCAAGATAATTTATTTTTAGCTTGTAATATGGTTGAAGAAAAGAATGAAGATTTATGGTTTCTAGACTTTGGTTGTAGTAACCATATGACAGGAAACATAGCAATGTTTTCTATGTTAGATGAGAGTGTGAAGTCACAAGTCACACTAGGAACTGATAGCAAAGTTTCTGTTATGGGAAAAGGAATTGTAAATGTTTTAACAAGGAAAGGTGCAAAGAAATCCATAGTAGATGTTTACTATGTTCCAGGAATGAAGTGTCACCTCTTAAGTATTGGACAGCTTGTCCATAAGGGGTATAATGTTTTCTTTGAGGACGATGTTTGTACCATCATGGATAAACCACCCAGCAAACAATGTATTGCTGAAGTGAAGATGACAAGGAATAGGATGTTCCCTCTCAGAATGAGAGCAGATTTGAAGAATGGTGAAGAGAAAGCAGCAGTGGCACAAGAGACTTTCCAAAGCAAACTAAAAGATGATAATTGGTTGTGGCACTTGAGATTTGGACATCTCAACTTTGAAGGTCTTAATCTATTGAACAGAAAAGGAATGGTAAGAGGTCTACCATTGATAGAGAAACCAGACAGCCTTTGTGAAGGTTGTATCTTGGGGAAACAACACAGAGAAAGTTTTCCTTCCGAGAAAAGCATTAGGGAAAAAGCACCCTTAGAAATTGTCCACTCAGATTTATGTGGACTGATGCAAACTCCATGACTTGCAAGTAGCCACTACATGTTAACATTCGTAGATGATTTTACAAGAAAAACCTGGGTTTATTTTTTGAAAAAAAAAAGTGAAGTATTTGAAAAATTTTGCAATTTCAAAGCACTTGTGGAAAACCAAAGTGGGCTGCATATCAAAGTTCTAAGGACTGATAGAGGAGGTGAGTATATCTCTAAATATTTTCTACGTTTTTGTAGAGAAAATGGTATTCATAAGCAGTTTACAACTAGATATACTCTGCAGCGAAATGGAGTAGCCGAAAAGAAGAATAGAACCATAATGGACATGGCAAGGAGTATGTTAAAGGCAAAGAATTTGCCTAATGATTATTGGGATGAAGCTGTACATTGTGCAGCGTACATTTTGAATAGGTGCCCTACAAAAGCAGTTATGAACAAAGTGTCGGAAGAGACATGGAGTGGCACAAAGCAAGGTGTCACACACATGAAGGTTTTTGGATGTGTGGCTTATGCACACATTCCAAATCAGCTAAGGAAGAAGTTGGACAGCAAGGGGGAGAAATTTATTTTCATTGGATACAGTGAGGAATCCAAGGCTTATAGGTTGTATAACCCATTCACCAAGAAGTTATTGTGAGAAGAGATGTTCAGTTTATTGAAGAGGAAGCTTGGGATGGAAGCATAGAGAAAATAGTGAATGTTAAAAACTATTTATCTCATGATGAAAATAATGATGAGTTGGCTGAAATACATTCCCAAACAGCAGCACCAACAAAAGAACTGCAATGCACACCCTTGAGGAGAAATGAAAGTGCTTCTCCAAGCACACAACAAGGAGGAAATTCAAGTGCTTCTTGAAGCACTTGTACATCTAATGAAAGAGGTAAGAAGTTCAGAAATTTGAAAGACATATATGAAAAAGATATAGCAAATGAAGGTATCCATTCTTTGTTTGATTTATATTGTCATGTTGATGATCCTGTTCATTTAGAAGAAGCTATCAAGGATAAGAAATGGATAGAAGCTATAGATGAGAAGATAAATGCCATAGAAAGAAACAAGACTTGGGATTTGGATGAACTCCCAAAAGGAAATGATGTCATTGGAGTTAAATGGGTCTACAAGACCAAGAGTAATGCTGAAGGCAAAATAGAGAGACACAAGACAAGACTTGTTGTCAAAGGTTATAAGTAGAAGCATGGGATAGATTATGAGGAAACTTTTGCACCAGTTGCTAGAATGGAAATCGTGAGAGCAGTGTTGTCCATAGCAACACAAAACAAGTGGAAAGTTTACCAAATGGAAGTTATCATTTCTAAATGGAGTGTTAATAGAAGAGGTTTACATTGAACAACCTCTCGGCTATGAAAAGAAAGGCCAAGAGCACAAAGTGTGCAAGTTGAAGAAAGCTCTTTATGGGTTGAAGCAAGTGCCAAGAGCGTCGTACAGTAGAATAGACTCCTATCTACTGGAAAATGTATTTGAAAAGTGTGAGGGAGAACCCACCCTCTACATCAAAGAAAATGATGGAAAAATATTGATTGTAGTTTTGTATGTTGATGATGTTATTTTCACAGGTAATGATGGTTACCTTATTGAAAATTTCAAAACAGTCACGAAAGAAGAATTTGAAATGACTGACATGAGTTTGTTGAAATACTTCTTAGGAATAGAAGTAGAACAAGATGAAAATGGGATTTTTATCTGACAGGAAAAATATGTTAATGAAGTGCTTGAAAGATTTAATATGCAGGAAATAAAAGTAGCAAACACTCCCACAGTGATGGGACTAAAACTCAGCAGAGAGGACAACAACAAGGATTTTGATCTTAGCTTATACAAGAGCAAGTTGGTAGCCTTATGTATTTGACTACAACTAGGTCAGACATAATGCATGCTGTTAGTTTGATTTCCAGATTCATGGAAAAGCCAAAGGATGCACATTGGCAGGCAGCAAAAATAATTCTAAGGTATGTTAAATGTACAAAAAGATTTGGTGTTTTATATATTGCTTTAGAAGGTTCAGACTTAGTTGGATACACTAACAGTGATTGGGCTGGAAGTGTAGATGATCGGAAGAGCACTTCCGGTTATGTTTTTCACATGGGTTCAGGAGCCATTTCATGGGCTTCTAAGAAACAACCCATTGTAGCGTTGTCTACAGCAGAGGCAGAATATGTGGCAGCTACAGCAGCAGCGTGTCAAGTAGTTTGGATGAGAAAAATGTTGAGAAATTTATGCCAAGAGCAGACAAAGGAAACCGTGATTTTTTGTGACAATATCTCAGCTATTGCCTTATCTAAAAATTCCATTTTTCATAAAAGGACAAAGCACATTGACACCAAGTTTCACTTCATACGTGACTTGGTTAACAATGGTGAGATAGTTTTGCAACATTGTAGAACAGAGGATCAATTTGCAGATATCCTCACAAAGCCACTTGCACAGAAAAGCTTTGAACATTTCAGGAAATGCCTGGGTAGGCAGAAAAACCCAGCAGTTGAAATTAAGGGGGAGTGTTGGAAATTAATTCCAACTACTGAAGTCAATCAGCAGTAATTGTAGAAGTTAGAGAACAGCGGCACATTGAAGCCTAAGCAAAGGCAGTTGCCACCTACTTAAATGCAATTTCAAAAGGATTGGAAAGCCAGCACAGGTACAGTACAAAGCAGATAAGAACATACCCCTTTAATATTTTAATCCAAGGCGGTAGCCGATTTCTTAAGAACAGAGTTTAATGTTCAAACTCAAAGTCTCGTTAGCAGCGCAGAGCTTTGATTACAGGTTGAATCAGGCTTTAAAGCTTTACCAACATAATCGGTGGAGTTAATGAATGAGGCGGTAATCGAAAGTTTTTACTTGCACTGTCTTGTTGATGTGGTGAGTTCCGCAAGCGGAACGGTTCATCGCAATCGACAATTTCATATGAAACCACCACAATTTGTTTTTCCATGTTGAAACATTGCGATGCAACGAACACAATCACAATCGTTTCCTATTACAATCGCCCTCCACCAAAGCTGAGGTCCGCGGGTGGTCCCACAGACCACGCGGTAGTTCAAATGACAGTCGCAACATTTTGTTTTGGGGCCCGATCGCAACATCGCATTAGAGGAATTTTTTTATTTGGCCTGATTGCAAATGGCGGACCCGACGTATTTTATACGACAGAGTTTGTTTGCTCATCGCGTCCGCCTTGCCAATCACAATCGAAACTTTTTTGATGGACCATTTTATTTTTTGTGAAGTCTGGACCCGATCCTTCAATAAAGCGAATTTAAATCTTGGTTCATCGCATCCAGTTTGCAATCGCAATCAGAAGTTTTAGTTGGTCGTTTGTTTTTTTTTAGACATAGACCTGATGCATTATAGATTTAAGTTTTATTTTATTTTACTATGCACGACATATAAAAGAAAAGGCCCAAGAGCCTGTAATGTAATGTTTTTATTTCTGTAAAGCACAATAGTGCATCGTTGTTTAGAGACAGAGCATTTTTTTTACACAGACAAAAAGAAAATAAATACATAGATAGTGTATTGTTTTATTGAGACAGTGAAGTCTATTCTGAGCACTGTGTTTCTGAAGCAGTGTAGATTTGTAATAGTTTTTATTTTAAGTTAATGAAATAGAATTTCATGTGGAAACTCTGTCTCCTGTGAGTAAAATTTTAATTTCTCTGTGTTAAAGAGGAGAGTATTACTCTCTCTATTGTTGTTCTGGAATTCTCAGAAATTCCAACACAGTTTCGATTTTTTGGTCTAACAAATTCATCACTGGTTAGTTCAATATTTCTTTCTACATATAACGCACAATCCCCAACTCCAAGAAACAACGCACTAATACTTGGGATAATATTACAACCTTTGACTAGAGGAATTTAAAGAAACAAATTAACAGATAAGATTAATGAATCTCAAGATAGAGAGCACTAATATTTAGGTATTCAAAAACAATTTTACAACCTTTTTCTAGAAGAATTTGAGGAAGAAAATTAACAGAAAATCCTTTTATAATTTTTGTTTCTGGACAGATACTTTAAGTTTTGATGGACCAATTCTACTTGTAAAATTGATTACTTAAATTGACGAGGCATGGACAATTTTTGCCAAATAAAATTCACTTACCCTGTTTGCTCAATCCGAGATTGCTGGAAATCCTTAACAAGGAACCCAACGATATATTGAAGTAAGGAACTCAACGATAGATTAAATTACTTCTGATGTACTTCATAATGAGGAAGAAATTTCTCCCAATACACCTGTAAGTGTAGTGTGTAAAGAAAGATAAACTAATAAAAACATTTCTGAATGTCTGGAACCTGAAATTCACCAATGCCTAGACACATACCTTTCAGGAATTTAAATGCATTTAAAATATCGTATTGATATAAAAATTTCTATTGATTTAAAATATTGAATTGATATAGAACATTTCTATTGATTTCTATGAAGTAAATTTTTTTCTTTTATATCTATGAATATCCAGAATAAGAAACCCTAGATGGAACTTCCTATATCCCAAACCACATTTGTAGATAATTATTCTGGAACAAACATTAGAAATGATTGAAGAAGAGGCTTTCCTTATCCCAAACCACATTTGTAAATAATTATTCTGGAAAAAACATTAGAAATATTTGAAGAAGTGACTTTCCTTAACAATGTTGAGTTCATAAAGAAAATGATGAAAAAGGTTTCAACCTCTACTTACGCCAAAAAATATAGAAAGA
Organism: Pinus albicaulis; assembly: GCA_034641835.2. Taxonomy (NCBI): domain Eukaryota; kingdom Viridiplantae; phylum Streptophyta; class Pinopsida; order Pinales; family Pinaceae; genus Pinus; species Pinus albicaulis. Next base: position 433,953,491 of record CM076582.1, on the reverse strand, counting down.
CGCAACACCATCTCCAATGACATTACCATTTTCATTGACTTCAATATGAAAAGGGGTTTCATGCCTCTGCTCTGATACTCAAAAAAGTATATGGAGACACAACAACTTCAGCATCAACAATACCATGGCCATTAACATTAACATCAACTTGCTTCTCATCAAATACCCTACCATGCATCAACATTAAGGTGGCCAATGACATTAACATCAGATTTCTCCTCATCAAGTGACCTACCATAATCTCCCAATGATCAGTTTCCTACCATACTCTCCCAATGATCGAATGTCACTTAGAGTCTTTGGAGTCCTTAAAGGCTGTCAATGAACCCTATCACATGGCCTTATACAGGGAAATATGGCAAGAATACCGTTACAATTTTCAAAAAAGCAAGTTCGAAAAAGAAAAGAACAAACATTCCATGTCTAAACATGGCCAAGAACACCATTACAATTTTCAAAACAAAGAAAATTCGAAAAAGCACGCAATGAACATTCCATTTCGAATCAGGCTTAAGGAATAAAAAACAAAAAACAACCTACAGTCTATTTTGAAAAGGTGAAAAACCAACGGATCAGCTCTTATTAATTAAAAATAAATAAAACACAGCACTCTGATTTGAGGAAGAAATCAAAAGACAAAACGGTTCAGTTGTTGTAATTGAAATCCACATTTAAAAAAAACGAAAAAAAAATTAACTCTTCTGGCTAATTCAAAATGTAAAATCCAACACAGCCACCCATCCTCAAAAAGTCTCTTCATATATTACATTTCAAAGAATGAAAAAAAAGTATAACCATACCGTGCTCGCTAACCCTGGTCGAAACAGAACCATTCGAACCCGAACCTCGTCTACCAAACAATGGCGAAGCTGAACCTCGTTCACCAGAGGATAGAGTTCTCGTACCTCGTGAAACAATAGCTAATGGAAGAGGAAATGGAAATAGCTAAGCGAAGCCCACCAAGTGGAAGCGGAGCGAGGTGAAGAAACTATGCCCATGAAGAATAGCAAAGTGAAGCTTATCAAGCCAAAGGATAAGGAAAAGGATGCGTAAGCAGGCTTGACCAACGGGAAAGGAAAAGCAAAAGGTAAAGCTAGTGATTGATACTTTGACTGGTACTAACTGGGAGCTAGCTGAACCTCGTCTCGTGCTGCTTCTATCGCTAGCTGTTAGGCTGGTCATCATCCATAGCAATTGGTATGGTCAAAGCTGTAATGCAATAGAAGTTGCCCCGTCAAAGTGGGCCGACCCAAGCTGTGAAACAGTGTATCGTGCAACAAGTGCCAGAGCTAGTCAGAGAAATTGAATAACCGATATGTTATCCACCGAGATTCTCCCGATCACACACTATTTAGTTTCATGACAATACATAATCTCTTCTACCATTGATCATCACATGCGGAAATAAAATCAATTGCATGCACACATTAAAGCCATAAAAATTCACACATAAGGAACACAAGATTTCATGGGAAAGCTTAAAGCTGAAAACCCCCAACTATCTCGTATATTATACATGTCATGGAGATCATGTAACAATCATAGTACAAAGCTCTTGCAAACTCTCATGACCTTGCTTCCCAATCTACACACTATCAAGCTAGATCTAGCAAAACTCATGCTCCAACCTTTTGCCACTTGATAGCCAACCTCTATTGCTTTTTCAAAGCTATGGGATGGCTTCATTAAATAGATAAACCACCTGGCTTGTACTGCGCAATCCTCATGGGCTACTCCACCTATCTGTGTGTTGCAAATAGCAACAGTATAGTCACAACTGATAATTAACCTGCTCTTTCACCTATTCTTGCACTGGTCTCCATTGAAACTGTCCATGCACTGAAGTTAATTGATGCATTCTTTAGTTGATTAATGAGTATTTAATTAGTGAATTAATTAATAATTAATTCACACCACTCTCACTAATTGTATCAATTAGTTAAACTGAATACAAATAGCTCAACTATGTTTAGATTAGTTAAACTGAATACAACTCCACTAACTTCCTCAATCAACTCCACCAAACTCTGTCACATGAGTTCTAACTGAAGTCTTCATGCAATAGCTTCACATAACCCTCAGGAATAGTGTAATTCCTTCTGTCAGCTCATGTGCCACATCTGTGCACTTAACTGAAGTGCTCCAAGAGAATAAGATAATGTTTATAGTCCAAATATTATTAAGAGCTAATAATATTCGACATATCTATTTTTAGCCTGGCAGTCTAAAAATAGAAACCACCCATATGTCTAAAAATAGAGGTCCATCTATTTTTACCAACATGACCAACCATCCATAAATAGCATCTCACAACTTATAGATCATGATCCATATGTCTAAAAATAGACATAGTCTAAAAATAGACTTTTCGACAAAAATCACATGTGTGGTCCCCACCTAGTTTAGGTGATCACTCTCCAACTAGGATCAGGAAAGATGTTTCAGGAGGCCTCCTTCACTGTTTCTTGTTGCCATTTTCAACACTCCCTCTCAACAAGAAAGGACTGTCTTTGCATGCGACATGCAACTCTATGCATTCGCCCTGCAACCTTCACAAGCGCCATGCAACTCCATGCATGCGACATGCAACTCCATGCATTCGCCATGCACCCTTTGCATGTGCCATGCAAACTCATGCATGCACCATGAAACTCCATGCATCTGCTCTGCAACTCCTCTGAAGATGAATAGGCTCCAAACAACTAAATCAGTCTTGATGCATCTAGCATCTATCATCAAAGTGTTCGACTTCTGCTTGGCCAACTGCACATGTCATCAGGAACCACTGCGCTGTTGAACTCTTTGCACCCATGCACTCTTGCACTTGCTGTCAACTCTGATCCGCGCTCCAGTATCTGACACTGTCACTTTGATCTGCCTGCATCACTCCAACTGATCTTGCTACTGCCATGCTGTGGGCACCTCGTAGCCAGGTTCAATCCATGAGATCCACACCATCTCATGAATCTGCCCATAAATCTCCTCATGGGATTACTCATGCATGTCGCCCCACCTCATACCTGGTGGTATAGCTGCATGCACTCCCTCTGCCCGTCTGGCACGAAATTTCTCTGCATGAGTGGTTTCTCCCACTCCATGATCCTCTTGTGGCTGCTCCACACCCCGAGGTTCACTTTCACCTGCATGAAAAACTTGCTCCCTCTCAAGCTTCAATTGCATGTCTTTCTTGCACTTCCCAACAGTAGGAAGCTCCATAGAAATCCCATCTACTTCAAATCTATAAAGATTCTTCTGCATCTCCAGTTGTGGCTGCTCCACAACCTTCCGAGACTGCTTCTCACGCTGCATGTTGAGAGGATCCCTCTCAACCACCAAGTCACTAACCTCTGCTTTGCACCTCAAAGCTTTGCATGCATCTTGTACCTCAGTGCATGTAGATTCTTGGCTCGCGCACATTGCAATTGTCCCGCCATCGCAAAATTTTCTAACAAAAGAGCAGATTTTAAATCGATGATATCTCCCTCATCCGAGCTCCGATTCGACCGATTTTTTTTTTTCAATTTGGGTATTTTTTCGCAAGGAATCCAAATATGCTATTTGTTTCTGAAAATATTTCACCAAAATTTTTCAGATATTCCCTACAAACTCGCGCACCCAAAAATTCTCGCTCTCATTCCATGTAGAAAATTATATACAATATGCATGTATATTTCCGGCTTTCTCCATCTTTATGTTTCTTGAGTTTATCCTAAAACTCAACCACTTCAATGCTTTTCAATTGCTCCAATGATCAATATCGCTCTGATACCATGTAGAAAATTATAACACAGCTCCGATACCATGTAGAAATTTGAATAACTGATATATTATTCACCGAGATTCTCCTGATCACACACTATTTTAGCTTCATGCATAATATAGAATCTCTTCTACCATTGATCATCACATGCGGAAATAAAATCAATTGCATGCACACATTAAAGCCATAAAAATTCACACATATGAACACAGTATTTCATGGGAAAGCTTAAAGCTAAAAACCCCCAACTATCCGTATATTATACATGTCATGGAGATCATGTAACAATCATAGTACAAAGCTCTTTGCAAGCTCTCATGCACTACCTCCCTTGCTACACACTATCAAGCTAGATCTAGCAAAACTCATGCTCCAACCTTTAGCCACTTGATAGCCAACCTGAATTGCGTGTTTCAATGCTATGGGATGGCCTCTTTATATAGATAAACCACCTGGATTGAACTGCACAATCCTCATTGATTACTCCACCTATCCGTGTGTTGCAAATAGCAACAGTATAGTCACAACTGATAGTTAACCTACTCTTTCACCTATTTCTGCACTGGTCTCCACTGAAACTGTCCATGCACTGAAGTTAACTGATGTATTCTTTAGTTGATTTATGAGTATTTAATTAGTGAATTAATTAATAATTAATTCACACCACTCTCACTAATTGTATCTATTAGTTAACTTGGATACAAAAGGCTCAACTATGTTTAGATTAGTTAAACTGAATACAACTCCACTAACTTCCTCAATCAACTCCACCAAACTCTATCACATGAGTTCTAACTGAAGTCATCATGCAATAGCTTCACTTAAACCCTAGGAAAAGTGTATTTCCTTCTGTCAGCTGCATGTGCCACATCCAGGCATCAAACTGAAGTGCTCCAAGAGAATAAGATAATGTTTAGAGTCCAAATATTATTAAGAGCTAATAATATTCGACATATTTATTTTTAGACTGGCAATCTAAAAATAGATTCCGCCCAATATGTCTAAAAATAGAAGTCCATCTATTTTTCCAACTTGACCAACCATCCATAAATAGCATCCCACAACTTATAGAATATGCTCCATATGTCTAAAAATAGACATAGTCTAAAAATAGACTTTGCGACAAAAATCACCCGTGTGGCCCCCACCTAGTTTTGGTGATCACTTTCCAACTAGGATCAGGAAAGATGTTTCAGGATGCCTCCTTCACTACCGTTTCTTGTTGCCATCTTCAACACTAGCAAACCAAGAAAACTTAAGATAGAAAGCAAACAATTATGTAGTCTTTTAAAAATATATTTTTATATAAAACCGTCATCTAGTCTCTTAATAAAAGTTATTTTATAGCTTATTCATTATATTTTAATATATAAAAATCAATTCTTAAAATAAATAGCAAACAATTATATAATATAACGAATCACTGTTTTAATATACCTATAATTTAAGTGAATGGTACAATAGGTACCAATCGAAAGTAAACCTGAATAAGCATATTTCATAAAACATTAAATTTTCTCCAATTTTTAATTAAAAAATCATGAAAATTAATTCAATTATTATTTTATTTTAATTGATTATGGTTATTATTATTAATGTTAAAAATAATTAAGATATATATGTTGGAGTTAATGCTTACATTTCATATTTTAGAAATTGATTTTTGATGGTTGAGAAATTCTCTCAACCTTTCTATTTAAATTAGGAATAAGTTGGATCTCACAAACTCTATTTAATAAAGTGATCTGAATGTAATCAGTATGTGAGTGTGTTTACACATACACCATTTGTGAATAATATATGAGTGTTTGTTTAGTAATTGAGTGATTTTTAGCTATTTATATCATGGTATCAGAGCACATGATCAGAGGCCTGTGTGTTGTGTTGTATTGTGAGAAAATTTAGCTGAGCTATGTTGAGTGATTGTTTCGCTTGATCGATCCACCAGGAGTTTGAGCTGAATTTCCATTGATCCAACGCAGGAGGGCATTCATAGTTCCAATCGATGTTTTAAATAAATTTTAATATTGGAGATATAGTTGCATAAATGTTAATTCCAAGACGCATTCAAACGTTAACTGCAAAAATTTGAGGTTTATATTGTTTTGTGGTTCAAAAGAGCACATGTCTACCAATATTTAGCGTCAAAGGAGTGAGCAGCTACAAAATTCGAGGGTTCTGCAATTGTGTGGTTCAAAAGAGCGCTCGCCCACCAATGTTCTGCAATTCAAAAGTTTGATTCACCAATTTTTCGCGGTTGTTTCTTACAGAAGGTGTGATCTGGGTTCTTGGAAAGCCGTGGATTTCCATGTATTAAGGTTCCAGCCTACATAGGAGCTCAAGTTATTTCAACAATATTGGCTGGATCTGTCCTCCGTTTGACGTTTGAGATGTGGCACATGGTAGCCACAGTCCTTGCTAGCTTAGAAATGGAGTCGTTCACATTCGAGATTTTTAGTACGTTTTTTTGTAGATGTTTGTGATTTTTGCAGTAGCCACTGATACCAGAGCGGTAAATATTTATGCAGTGAACAAGCCATACTCGAGCACCTATGGCGTTTCCGCAAAGTTGTCGAATGCTATCATTTGCTAATTGTGAACAGGTTAAGCACTATTGCTGAGACATGTTCCCAAGGCACTGGAGGAGGCCATAGATTCTGTTGAGAATTTGGCCATAGGAACAAGTCTTGAACCCTGTTTGCAGTGCATTCATTAGTAGATCTCCCATTACCGTATTCAAATTGCATGAAAATATACTTCTATTTGCCTAAATTAACAAGGATGACATCAAACGTTAGCTGGTGGCTGAGTTTTCTGGTTGACTCTCAGGTGTTGAAATCTGTGTGGTTTAGTAATATTATAAAAAGTAATATTTTTTAAATTAAGTGAGGATGAATTTTAAACTAGATAAAATGGTCATTTTGTAACATTGATTCTAGATACATTCTGTATCTAGACGACTTTTCTAGAAAAATGGTGAGTACAGCAGTTGGCACTGATGTATCTCGGTGGATGGCAGCTCATCCATAGAATGACTAGGAGTTTAGCAATCGCAAAATGTGATCAATTGTTTTTGAAGAGATCAAGTGGCAATAAAGCTCAACATGGATGGTTGTCTAGATAGTATGGCAGTTGTGGATCTAGAGAAGGATCCCTCATTAGTGGTAGACATAGAAGTGGTCTCCTAATGAGGTTATGTGACAAATTGGGATGCTGTCCAGTAATTGACTTCGGGATGTCCTTGATTCGGGAGTTGAGGAAGCGAACTCGGGAATCCAACTTGCCAACTACACCTTTCCGAGGGTTACGAGGCAACTTGATGGAGCATCTACTGATAAGCTTGATTATTTTGTTATTTTTATGTAATGTAATCATTAAGGAGGGATGTTGGAGTTAATTCTTACATTCTATATTTTAGAAATTGGTTTGTGATGGTTGAGAAATTCTCTCAACCTCTCTATCTAAATTAGGAATAAGTTGGATCTCAGAAACTCTATTTAATAGAGTGATCTGAATGTAATCGGTGTGTGAGTGTGTTTACACATACACCATTTGTGAATAATATATAAGTGTTTTTTCACCAATTGAGTGATTTTTAGCCAGTTCTATCAACATATTACAAGAATATCTAATAAGATTCTTAATATTGTTAATTATGAACATTTAAAATTATTTAAATAGAATTTGTTATAATTTCACGGGTCAATATTATGGGTTATCAATATGGCATGCTAAAAAACCATAACTAAACCCATATAATATTGTTCATATCACATTTTTTAATTAATCTATTTATTGAAAAGGAAAAAAAGTATAGTGCTTTTGAGATAAATCTCAATACCATCCACCTAATTATGCCAGTAGACATGTCTATTTTGAAATAAGGCTTCTAAAATTTTAATTTAACTATCAATAATTATTAGATTGGTGGTAGGGATTTAGTCTCCATAAAATATCCTAGAATATTCCTACTATTATGGGAAAAGTAGAATTTAAAAGTTATCTTGAAGGTAGTTATGTGGTTTTACCTCTTTAAATTAAATTGATTAATTTAGAAGACAACCATATAAATAAGTGTTATATGAGGAAATATTTTTTTTCGGTCATTTTGTATTGATAAATCACCTTATTATCTCGTGGTATTATAACAAAGCTTTACCCATTAAGAAACCATGATTATAGAATGGGGAGAATATATATATATATATCTTTTATTATTATTTATAATAATATTAATAAATTAATATAAAGTTTCATCTAAGACTTTTGTGATCCATAAATTAGGTAAATGTCTTCTAGATTAATCACATCATTAAAATTTAGTCAAAAGTAATTTATCTAAGATAAATTCATAATTAGGTTAACTTTTATTTTTATTTTTATTTTAGCAATGTGAAATATATCATTAAATCCTATTGATATTAAACTCTATTTCCCCAATAATTGTAGATAATTAAAATTAAAATTGTGGAAATATTTTTTCAAATTAAACAAAATTTATGGAATAAAATTCATAATTTTTAACAATTTGACAAATCAAAAAGCATTTCAAGATTATTCCATTTATTATAAGATCTCAATATTATATAATCTTCATTATTTAATTACATTTTATAAATTTCATTTAAAAAGAAATAATATTTTTAAATTTAAATTCAATAAAAAATGTGAAGATTCATATTTTCATTAAGTTATTGAGTAAAAAATTGAACTATAAAATTTACATTATTATTGGGTTGGCGATTTTAAATATAAGTGACTAAAACTAGTTAAACCCAAAAAAATGATATGTAACAAAATAATACCATAAGGTTTAAGAATTGATTACAAAATACTATTTATTTATAAAATAGTAGCTAGGAGGTTATGTATTTTAATTATATTAAATAAATTTATAATAAAGATTTTTTTTTAATAATAACAAAGTTTTAGGGTTAAAATTATTAGCTGATTATCATAAATATATATATTAATTACCAATGTAGTAAGAATAATTCATAAATTAATTAAATTGATGATGAAAAGTTAAGAATGGTTACAAATTATTATTAATAAAGGTTAGGAATAGTTATAAACATTATTTATATATCATATTAAATTAATTAATTTATAATAATGAAAATATTGAAATTAATAAAGAGGTTAGGAGATTATTTATTTATTTTACTTATTCTATAATATTGTAAAATAATAATAATAATAAATATATAGGTGTAAGATTGGTTAAATAATACTAATTATATATAAATAAGTTGCTAGGGGTTTATTGTTTTAAATTATATTAAACAACTTAAATTATAATGTAGCAAAATTTTAAAAGAAATAAAGTTATAGGGGTTCATAAATGGTATAAACCATACAAAAACAATATTTCAAATAAATAATATTTAGAACAAGAAAGCCAAAAAATCAAAGAATATAAAACTAAAAAAAAAAAACGAAGTGAGAAGGGGTGGAATCACGCTGAGAGAGCCAAAATCTAGCTCTTACTCAATTTCTAACTATCATCCCCGTTGATATTTCTAGCATGCTTCTCAATCTCAATAGCCTCTCTAAGCTTCCTATGGTGGAAGTGATCGACCCTAGCAATGACTATGGAGTCCTCAATACATTCATGGTGACGATATTTTTCCACATGCTCATCTAGAGCTAATGTGTAGGAGTGATTGTGCATAATGTATGAAACATGCTCATGGATTCTATGTTTAATGAATTGGCTCCTTTCTCCAATATAGGGAATACCACATGAACAAGGAACCAGGTAAACACCTTTCATGTCCTTAGGGTTGACTTGGTCTTTAACAGATCCAAGAGAATTTCTAATGGTAGAAAGAGGTTTGAAAGAAGAGAAGACATTATTTTTTCTAAGGACATGGGAAATCCTGTCTGTGGTCCCTTAGATAAATGAGAGATTATATGATCCACATGAGTAGTTTTAGCTCCTAACCCTTTATAGGATTTTTGAAAGGCCTTGAGGCCTTGAGTTCTATTATGCATGTTATTTTCAAAGACATCAAGAAGATGAGATTATTCCTGCTCTAAGTGGTTTTCATGAAATATTCTCAGAGCACGGGTAGAAAGAGTGTTAATAACACCAAATTTCCAGGTAGGAAAATGATGAGAAGTAGCATGAAGATGTTGTTTCGTGTGAGTTTTCTTGCGAAAAACTTGGTGAGAAATAGAAACATTATCCATTCTAGAGAGGAGAGCATCAAGGAAGGGAAGGCATCTTTCCACCTCCACTTCCATTCTAAACTTGATGGAATCTAATTGGGAATTAAGGTGGATAAAAAAAAAATCCAAATTCTCATGACCATATTAATACCAATATCAAAAGGTAAATTTTCATACAAGTAGATAGAGGGATTATAAGAGGGACTATAATTCTTACCCAGGAAAGAAGAATGCACGTAGAGAAGGTCTTAGCTCGAGGAGGGACCTCCATTGTTGAGATAGGGAGATGGGTTGGTGCAACCAGAAAGCAAGACAGAGTAAGGTCAGTCATTCAAGAGATAGTGAAAAGAATGGACATAGTCGCAAAATGAGGGGCACGAGGGAACATAAAAAATACCAGGTTTTGATTATTACATAGCTTGGTTCATCAACATTGAGGATTGATGAGTGCAGGCCACTTACAAAATTTTCCAGCCAACTCGTGGGCTCAGGGTCAAAATTTTTTCATTACTATTCATGAAAAAATAGCAATTAGAAAGGATTGAGGAGCTCGATGTATGAGATTCACATCCATGTTCCGATATAGTCATAAAATCATTCACCAGTGAAGATGAATGTTGAGAAGAAGATGATTCTAAAACTTTCCTTCATGCCCATTACCTTAGTGCAGAGACGTGCTCGCATTAATCATACTCAATGCTTGATTCGGGGGTTCCTGACCACAGAAAAATGAGAGACAACACTTAACATTTTTTCAAACTTCATAGCATGCTTCTTCTTTGAGATATCCTCCAAACGAAGCACCTTTGCAGCCAAACCACCATATATCACCCACCAAAGAAAACTCGAGACACCATTGACTAGATCAAAATGGAGAAAAATAGGTTGCGAGAAAAAAATCCAGATCCCGCCTTAATTTACGGATCTATGATATAGTTAGAGACAAACTGGTTTTAAGAAAAATATACCCATTTTTAGACCAAATCTTAATAATGCGATTAATCCGAAACACATTTATTTAAATATTTCACAATTGAAATATCAATTCCATTGAAATATTTTTAGTGTCTTTCTCTTTTTGTTTCTTTTTTATGTTATTTTTTCCATGACATGCCGAACAAACATGTCTCCAAGACATCAAAATTTCCTAACAATATCACCAAACCTTGGTTACACCAATTTCTAATATTTTTAGATTTGTCCCCACAAAATCTTAAAATTAAGTCCTTAACACAAGGAGTGCCTCAACAAAGCTACCTAGCACATCTAGTCTACATTGTTTGGGATTCTCTCTCCCTTCATATACACACATACATATATGATATTAAAATATTATGTTTGTCACTAACAATGAATATATTGTTTCTTATTAATATAATTTTTAAATGTAATGTGCTAAGTCCATGTTGAGCATAGAAAAAAATCCTTATACTCTAATGTAGGAAAAGAAAATCAATTTAATTTTTAATTCCGTGTGTGGCGTTCATCTTGTTCATAAAAATAAATTTATATATCTCTCATTTAGTTGTAGAAAATATCTCCTAGTGAAATAATAGCCAAAATTTCAAAAAAAATACTTTAACTAAAATACTATTAAAAAAATAATAAAATTTAAATACTCTTTATAAAATCCTTAACAACATGGCAGCTTCCATCAATAAATTTCATTCACAACTTCCATCTATAAATTTCATTCACAACTCAGAGAAAATATTAGAATTTTTGTTAAATATATACAATTAACTTATTTAAAAGTCCCACACAATTTAAACAAAAAATTCCAAATTAAAATTTAGGTTACTAATAGTAATGTTTAAAGTCAAATGTAAATAGTAAAATTTATTCACTTAAATAAATGTCAATTTTATGAATAGTGCATTTTCATTTTTTAGTCATAAAATAAAATTATAAAATATTGGTTGAAATTGTAATTTTATATTATTGAAATTATTATTTTAATATAAAAATAAATACAGCATGTTCAAATACCTTATCAAAACATGATTTTACGAAATTAATGATTAATATTTACACTTCCATTAATAAAAAGTAATCATTGGTATATTCATCTTTACCTTTCTACTACTTTGAGTAAGCAAAAATTGTTATCATGATCGGTTTTCATAATAATAATAAAAAATAAAAAAGGTAATGAATAAGCAAAAAATGTTATGACGATCGGTTTTCACAGTAATAATAAAAAAAGAGAGTAAAAGGTGGCATATCCATGGAGTATCCTCCTTCATCCCCAAGGAAATATGGATAGTAATAAACCTAAATAGTAATGATGTACCAGTTATAATATATTGCAAATATTGAGAAAAGAATGATTAATGTATCATGACACTAAAAGAGAAAGAGCATTGTTTAACCAAAATAGGCGAATGGAGGGAAGGAGTTTTGATAATTGTAAAAGCATCAATTTTCACATATTAAAGGAAAATAATATAAATTTTCACATACATATTATTAAATTAAAAATAAATATTATAACTTAATATTAATGGATAAGTGGATCTATATTCATGAAAGTAATGACTTGGATTTAAATTTCCCCTCCACATATTCATTTATACATTTCAATTAAATGATATATTTATTTATACATTTCAATTAAATGATAGAGACATAGTTAAGGAGCAGAAAATAAGAAAAACATGGTATACCTGTTAGTTTCAATCTTAGTTACATCGTATACCTCTTGAAGGAGAAAAAAAAACATGCAAGTGCCATTCTGATTGGGTAAAATGAAATATTGGGTAAAATGCAAGAGATTAAACTATGTAGAAGAGAAGATAAATATAACACGTGACTCGACGAATGAAAAGTAACATTTAAAAGGAAATAGAATCAATATGAAACAAGTAATTTCTAATATGAAAAAAATGAAATAGAATAAAATTTTATATGTTATAACGGATATCAAAACTAAAATGAATAACCATTTTATAACTAACTCTATAATTGTGTCATTTTTTTTATTCAAATATTAAAATACCATATAAGTATGCATTCATGTAATTTTATATCAAAATAATATTATATTATTGTTTTATACCTTTTTATTGTTTCCTATACTTTTATTTTGTACGATTTTCATTTATGGTGGGAAAAAATCTACATTTCATGTCTATGTGTTTATTGTTTATGTATCTATGAGTGGAAGACTTCTAGTAGGCATGTATCGTAGTCTCTACTTGTATTAAAAATTTTACAATAAAAAGGTAAATGCTGGTCGAGATTGAGTACAATTTAAAGAGAGAGGATAATTATGGGCAAGTAGTATAAGGAATTAAGAAACCTTACCTTATCTTTTTAAATATAGATGTAAGAAAAAATGAGTAAAATGTTTAAATGAATTCAATTTTAATTAAGAATAATATAGATATTCTCTCTCTCTCTCTCTCTCTCGTCCCTCTCTCTCCTCTCCCTTCATCCCTCCCTCCTTCCAACCCTCCTCCCCACCGTCTCTCTCTCTCCCTCCCCCCCACTCTCTGTCTCTCTGTCTCTCCCTCTCCCTCTCCCTCTCCCTGCCTCCTGCCCTTCCTTTCCCTCCCCATCTGCCTCTCTCCCTCCCTCTCTTTCTCTCTCTCTCACTCTGTCTCTCCTCCTCCCCTTCCCTCCCTCCCCTCGCCCTGCCCCCCTCCCTCCCTCCCTCTCTCACTCTCTTTATCTCTCTCCCTCTCTCCCTCTGCCCCTCCCATGCCCCTCTCTCTCTGTTTCTCTCTCTCGCTCTCTCTCTCTCTCCCTTCCTACCCCCCTTCCCCTATCTCTCTCTCTCTCTCTCTCCATCCCTCTCTCACCCTCTCTCCCACCCTCCCTCCCTCTTCCTCTTCCCTTCTTCCCTCTGATCTTGCCTTCTCTCTCCCTCCCTCCCTCTATTCTCCACTCTCACTCCCTCCATTTCTCTCCTTATAGCTCGCTCTCTCGTCTCTCATCTCCCATCATACCCTCCACGCCCCTCTCTTTCATTTTCATTTTCCCTCTCCCCCTTCAATTTTTCACTCCATCCTCCCATTTCTACTCTTCCTCTTCCTTTCTATAAATGGGTGACTTTCTTTCTCACTCAGTATCTAAAAAGTAAAACACTATTAAAAACTAACATGTTGTAGAAAATAATTTATTATTTTAACACATTATATGAATAGCCCTCTTTAAAAAAAATATATATAAAACCCATAATACTATCTACAAAAACATATAATGTAAAAAGAGTAAGCATGTGAAAGAATAAAATAAAACAAAAACAAACTCAAATTTAAATAAAATAAAATATAATCATTTTAATTATATATATATATATATATATAAACGTATAAATTGTTTATGATAAAGTAGACGGATAATACATTGCCACAAAAAAAACTTAAAAAAATCAATATGACACATAAAACATAGAAAAATAAAAATGCAATATAAAGAATTAAATTTTACCTGGAGGTGACTTGGTATGATAGTATTTCCTATATATTTCCAACCACATAACCCCCATTTCCAATCGAGTTTCAATGATAACTAAAACTTTGCTAATTTGAAAACTATGATAGTATTTTCTTCCAACATGAAAATATGTCGTGTGTTTTTTCTTGTTCTTGACGGCTAATCACCTTAACCTGATCATTAGAGGTTTTCTGCACACCATAAGTCTAATGTGTTATGGGAATTTCTTAGCCACGTCAGCCTTCCGCAAAACATTCTAACTTGTTATATGTTATTAATTCTACTTGCTATATTCTGTTCTAACTTGTTATATGTTATTAATTCTACTTGCTATATTATGTCTGATCGCGATCATTCTAGAAGGGGTTTTTTCTTGTTTCGCACGTGAAATGAGCATTTGTCACTTTTACTAATCAGCTTCTTGTCCATAGGTCGATTCAATATATATCTAAGACATTATAGCATCATTAGCATTGCCACATGATAGTTGAAATTTTTTGACTATTGTAGTTTTTAAATTTCTCACAAGATACACCATATCCTCCGATCAGTTTTTACAAATTTAACTTTACCAGCAACAGTAAACATCGAATTTAGGAAGGCAAACACTTGTGTGATGCGCATTAAGGTTATACTTTCAGATTCCAAAAAGGTCCGGATAACCGTGTTCGCACAACGGTAAGCGCATTAAGGTTGCATGGCATTTTCATCTAAATGTGAATCGATGGATAGAGAGTAGGGAAGGTGGAGGGTACAGACAAAGTTGAATCCCAACAATTCCCAAAATTGTAAACGAAGCGCTGTTATTTTTAACTTGAAAGAAATCGAAGATGTTTTTGGACATTCTTAGTAGAAAAATTGAATACAATATGTAGTTTTAACCTATATTGGTAATGATATAATAATTTTCATATATATTTATTAAAATAATAGTAATATTGAATTCACATATAATACTTTTAACTAGTTTTATGTAAATTATAAAATGTTTTAACATAAATTTTCAAATATTATATATATATATATATATATATATATATATATATATATTTGTATATTTGTATTTATAGTTATTTTGGGTTAAACTGTACCATTAAATAATTTTATTTTATAAAATTTAAATCAAAGTTTATTATAATAATTTATAAATTTAAATAATATTTCTTACAAAATTAATAAAAGAAATCTCAATCTCCTACCATTTAAACTAGTTGACTTATCTATTTTATCTAGTGCATAATCTCGAATTATTTTCGCTAATCTCTTACTTCAAAATAATGATCATTATTGTTATTTAAATTAACTTAATAAATTTATTTCCAAAAATCTCGAGTTATTTTGGCTAATCTCTTACTTCAAAATAATTATCATTATTGTTATTTAAATTAACTTAATAAATTTATTTCCAAAATCCTGTTATATTTGTGCATTAAAATAACAAATAACTCTTTAAATTCTCAATTTTCTTAATAATTCCTTAATTAGCAAAAACATCAATAACATTATTGTTTTATTAATATTTTCTTGAACGGACCAAAAAAAATCAATTAAATCTGTAAAAAAAAATGATTAGTATTAAAAAAAAAAAATTGCAAATACTTTACTAATATTGATTAAAACCATTTGCTAGAAATTGTGCATACCTGATTAATATTAATCCATTTGCACGATCTTGTTACAACAACACATTCTCTAAAATGGAGTACGTGAAATCCATATTAAAAGGATAAGAAGAAAAAATATATCTGAAAAAACCAAATTACATAAATTTAGTGGAACACTCTCTTTTGGATATTAACTCCCCAATACATTATCTCTAAACCCGCCAATACATTTCCTCGGTGTCACCAATACCCTTCATCAAGCATTCACCAATGTCATCTGATTCAAAAACAAATCCTACATAGGCTATCGCAGCCTCCAAGTATTTGTGAAAAAATAGCATGCGAATCGCAATCCAGTAGGAGATAGCAACCGGTATAAAAATTTCAAATTTCTCAAGCATCAGTCAGAGTGAGCGTAATGATCGTAAAAATGATATCAATGGGAGAAAATTTGACAAAAATTTGGAAAATTTAACATAATTTTGGAATTTTTTTCCTTAGCATAACTTTGGAAAAATTAACATAACCGAGCCTAGTGACCTTTTTATTTTTCTAACATATTCACCACTCGTTATTTCAATATTTTTTTTCTTGGATATAATTATATCGACTATAACACACAATACCCAAGTCCGAGAAACAGCGCACTGATATTTGGAATAAGATTAGTGATATTTGGGATAAGATTAATGAAGCTCAAGAAACAGAGCACTAATATTTAGGTATACTTGAGATTGATCAATTTTACCTGTAAAATTAATGACATAAATTGATAAGGTGTGAAATTATTTTACCAAATAAAATGGACTTACTCTGTTTTCTGAAATCCAAGATTGCTGGGTTTACCAAATAAAATGGACTTACCCAGTTTGCTGGAATCCAAGAAATCCGGCAATCCTTAACAGGGAACCACGATAGCTTAAATTCCTTCAGATGTACTTCGTAATGAGGAAGAAATTTCTCTCAATACACCTGCAAGTGTAGTGTATAAAAAAGAATAAACAAATAAAAAAAATTAGGAATGCCTAGAGATTCACCATCGCCTAGAATATCGAATTGATAGAAAACATATCTATTGATTTTGTGTCACTCTTTACCATATATCACCAATTTATGATATATGAATATCAAGAAACCGTCGAGAGAGGGTACTTCTTGTATCCCAAACCACAATGGTAAATAATCAATGTGAAACAAACATTAAAAAGGATTGAAGAAGAGGTTTCTACCTCGACTCTGGTACTCCAGAAAATATAGAAACGCAGCAGCATCTCCACCGACATTACCATTTTCATTGAATTTAGCATGAAAAAGCGTTTCGTGCCTCTGCTCTGATATCGACATAACTGCTTCTGGTATTTCCATTGACATTAACATCAGGTTGCTCCCCATCAAATGCGCTACCATGCATCAACATTACGGTGCCCATTGACATTAACATCAGATTTCCATACTTTCCCAATGATCGGATGCCACTTCGCGTCTTTGGAATCCTTAAAAAGCCATCAAATAACCCTATCACATGGCCTTATACAGGGAAACATGGGCAAGAACACCCTTTCAATTTTCAAAACAAGTTCGAAAAAGAAAACAAGAAAGGTTCTATTTCGAAACACGGTCAAGAAAATCGTTAAAATTTTCAATAAAAAGCAAGTTCGAACGGTACAATTTTCAATAAAAAAACAAGTTCGGAAAAGCAAACAACAAATATTCCATTTCGAATCAACTTTGAAAATTTAAAAAACAGAAAAGAAAATCAACAATCTATTTTGAAAAAGCGAAAAGCCAACAGTTCAATTCCAATTAGCTCTTATGAAATAAAAAGCAATAAAACAAAGCAGTCTGGTTTGAGAAAGAAAAAAAAACATGGAAAACCAACTGGTCAATTTCAATTAGCTCTTAAGAATAAAAATAAATAAAACACAGAAATCTGATTTAAGAAAGTAAATCAAAAGAGCAAACGGTTCAGTTGTTGTAGATTAAATCCGTACTAAAAAGGTGAAAAATTCGTATTTAAAAAGGAAAAAAATTAAGGGTTCAACTCCAATTTCTCATCCTTATGGGTTTTATTACCACACGAGAAAGAAAGAGATTCTTTAATCATCAAGAATATTATAAAAACTATGGAACCTAGCAGTGGTACGCTGCTGTGGGGAATTAATTCAAAAATCCAAATTCTATTTACATGGAAATAGTAATTAAATACTCGAAGAAATAGAAATTAAACACTGAGAGTTGTTCCTCTGTCAAAGTATGAATATTGGGCTGCAAACTTATTCTTCTCCATCACTCAACTTGCAACACATACTGTATTGCAACTTCTCCTCACATTCACATGAATGTTGGAAATTAATTCCAACTGCTGAAGTCAATTAGCAGTAAGTGCAGAAGTGACTGAACTGCGGCACATTAAAGCCTTAGAAAAGGCAGTTGCCACTGTCTTAATGTAATTGCAAAATGATTGGAAAGCTGCACAGGTGCAGTACAGAGCAGATAAGTATCGATCCTTTGATATTTAATCAAAGGTGGTAGCCGATTTCTCAAGAAGCAGAGTTTAATGCTAAGACTCGAAGTCTCGCCAGCAAAGCAGAGCTTTGATTACATGTTGAATCAGGCTTTAAAGCCTTACTAATGTAATCGGTGGAGTTAATGAATGAGGCGGTAATCTCAAGTTATACTTGCAGTGTCTTGTTGATGTGGCGAGTTCCGCAAGCAGAACGGTTCACATATATTTTACAGCAGAAATGTTTTAAAGTTCAAGTGTCTTGTTGATGTTGGAGGTCCGATGCGATCATCGCAATCGAAGGTATCACATAAGTAATACCGCAACTCCTTTTGTTTTGGGCTCGATCATAACATCGCATCGGAGGCCTTTGTGTATTCGTCCTAATTGACATTTGAAGTCTGGACTCGATTCATTCATAGGGCAGATTTCATATTGGCTCATCGCATCCAATCCTCAATCAGAGATCGGAACTTATCCGATGGACCATTTTATTATGTTTTGAAGACACGGACCCGATGCATATTATATGGCAGATTCAAATATGCCCATCGCATCCCCTTTGCCAATCGCAATCAGAACTTTTGGTTGTTCGTTTGTTAGGTGTTGAAGTCCAGACTCGATGTTTTATAGGCTGGTGTTTATTGTATCATCGCGTCCGATAATTGATCGGCAATCGTAGTTTTCGTTTGGTCGTTTTGTTATGTTTAGAATGCGAACCCGATGCATTATTGTTTTATGTTTTAATTTTATTATATGCGTGGCGCATATATAATGTAAAAGCCCGAGAGGCAAATGTAATTTTAATTTTTCTACACAGAACAGTTTTTTTTTCTTTTATGCACAACAGTGCGTTTGTTTTTCATTTGGCAGAGACAGAAGTAATAAATACACAGACAGTGTATTGTTTTGTTGAGACAGGGAATTCTGTTCTGAGCACTACGTTTCTGAAGTAGTCCAGATTTGTAATAGTTTTCTGTTTTGAAGTTAATGAAATTGAATTTCATGTGGAAACTCTGTCTCCTGTAAGTGAAATTTTTATATTTCTCTCTGTTAGAAGAGGAGAGTATTAATCTCTCCATTATTGTTCTGGAATTCTAAAAAATTCCAACATGGTATCAGAATTAGTCCAGGCTCTTTGAAGGTTAAAGAAGCTGAAGGAAAGGAGTTCTTTGTTGCAGCAACCTCTCCAGTAGTGTGAACATTCAGCCAAAAATATTTCAAGGTATTTCTCTATACAATTTTAGTGTTACTGTTGCAGAACAGTCAGTTATTTTAAAATACATAGTCAAGTGTTTTTTGAATCATAGTTAAGAGTGCAGAATGGCTGGAGCCAACACTGGTATGGGTATGGGAAATATCCACCTCCCACTGTTTAATGGGAAAAATTATGACTACTGGTCAATAACTATGAGAGCATTATTTGTCTCCAAAGACTTATGGGAATTTGTTGAGGATGGCTTTGAAGAGCCAGCAAATAAAGAAGAGTTTGATGATTTAACTCAGACAGAAAGAGAGATGTTGAAGAGAAATAAGAAGAAAGACTCCAAAGCTCTCTTCTTATTGTATCAAGCAGCGCATGAGAGCGTGTTTCCAAGGATAGCAGCAGCCAAGAGATCCAGAGAAGCATGAGAAACTCTCAAGACAACCTATCAAGGCATGGAAAAAGTGAAGACAGCAACCTCACAGCTGAGATAAGATCTCTTGAAGACAAGAGGATTGTGGAAAAACTCTTGAGGAGTCTACCCTCAAGATTCGATGTGATTGTCACCACCATAGAGGAGACTAAGGATCTCACAAAGCTCACAGTGGATGAGCTACATGCATCACTGATGACTCATGAGCGGAGATTGGGTAGGAGTGAAAACTCATCTCTTGAGCATGCCCTTAATACCCAGATGTATTTCGGAAGAGGAAGAGGGCAAGGCAGAGGAAACAAAAGAGGAAGAGGCAGAAGCCAAAACAGAGGTGGAAGGAACAACCCTTCACATTCACATGGAAGGTGCAATAGTCCAAATCACAGCCACGACCAAGACAACAGCCAACAGAGTGGTCAGCAGAATGCTCAAGGACAAAGGTATGATAAATCCAATGTCCAATGTCACTATTGTAAAAAATATGGTCATTATGCTAACGAATGTAGAAAGAAGCAACATGATATGGAAAGTAGAACTAGTGCAAATTTCAGTAGAGAAAATATCAGCCAAAATAATTTATTTTTGGCTTGTAATATAGCTGATAAGAGAATGAAGATTTATGGTTTCTAGACTCTGGTTGTAGTAACCATATGACAGGAAACATAGAAATGTTTTCTATGTTAGATGAGAGTGTGAAGTCACAAGTCACACTAGGAACTGATAGCAAATTTTCTGTTATGGGAAAAGGAAATGTAAATGTTTTAACAAGGAAAGGTGCAAAGAAATCCATAGCAGATGTTTATTATGTTCCAGGAATGAAGTGTAACCTCTTAAGTATTGGACAGCTTGTCCATAAGGGGTATAATGTTTTCTTTGAGGATGATGTTTGTACCAACATGGATAAACCACCCAGCAAACAATGTATTGTTGAAGTGAAGATGACGAGGAACATGATGTTTCCTCTCAGAATGAGAGCAGATTTGAAGAATGGTGAAGAGAAAGTAGAAGTGGCACAAGAGACTTTCCAAAGCGAACCAAAAGATGATAATTGGTTGTGGCACTTGATATTTGGACATCTCAACTTTGGAGGTCTTAATGTGTTGAACAGAAAAGGAATGGTAAGAGATCTACCATTGATAGAGAAACCAGACAACCTTTGTGAAGGTTGTATCTTGGGGAAACAACACAGAGAAAGTTTTCCTTCCGGGAAAAGCATAAGGGCAAAAGCACCCTTAGAGATTGTCCACTCAGATTTATGTGGACCGATGAAAACTCCATCACTTGCAAGCAGCCACTACATCTTAACATTCATAGATGATTTTACAAGAAAAACTTGGGTTTACTTTTTGAAAAACAAAAGTGAAGTGTTTGAAAAAATTCGCAATTTCAAAGCACTTTTTGAGAACCAAAGTGGGCTGCATATCAAAGTCCTAAGGACTGATAGAGGAGGTGAGTATATATCTAAAGATTTTCTACGTTTTTGTAGACAAAATGGTATTCATAAGCAGTTTACAACGAGATATACTCCGCAGCAAAATGGAGTAGCCGAAAGGAAGAATAGAACCATAATGGACATGGCAAGGAGTATTTTAAAGGCAAAGCATTTGCCGAATGATTATTGGGCTGAAGCTGTACATTGTACGGCGTACATTTTGAATAGATGTCCTACAAAAGCAGTTATGAACAAAGTGTCGGAAGAGGTATGGAGTGGCACAAAGAAAGGTGTCACACACATGAAGGTTTTTGGATGTGTGGCTTATGCACACATTCCAGATCAACTAAGGAAGAAGTTGGACAGCAAGGGGGAGAAATGTATTTTCATTGGATACAGTGAGGAATCCAAGGCTTATAGGTAGTATAACCCATCCACCAAGAAGCTTATTGTGAGCAGAGATGTTCAATTTATTGAAGAGGAAGCTTGGGATGGAAGCATAGAGAAAACAATGAATGTTAAACACTATTTATCTCATGATGAAAATAATGATGAGTTGGTTGAAATACATCCCCAAATAACAACACCAACACAAGAGCAACAATGCACACCCTTGAGGAGAAATGAAAGTGCTTCTCCAAACACACCACAAGGAGGGATTTCAAGTGCTTCTTCAAGCATTTGTACATTTAATGAAAGAGGTAAGAAGTTCAAAAATTTGAAAGACATTTATGAACAAGATATAGCAAATGATGGTATCAATTCTTTGTTTGCTTTATATTGTCATGTTGATGATCCTGTTCATTTCGAAGAAGCTATTAAGGATAAGAAATGGATAGAAGCTATGGATGAGGAGATAAATGCCATAGAAAGAAACAAGACTTGGGATTTGGTTGAACTCCCAAAAGGTAAATATG
This sequence comes from Pinus albicaulis, assembly GCA_034641835.2. Lineage (NCBI taxonomy): Eukaryota > Viridiplantae > Streptophyta > Pinopsida > Pinales > Pinaceae > Pinus > Pinus albicaulis. The sequence continues at coordinate 433,931,024 of CM076582.1, read as the reverse complement.
TCATTGGAGTTAAATGGGTCTACAAGACGAAGAGTAATGCTGAAGGAAAAATAGAGAGACACAAGGCAAGACTTGTTGTCAAAGGTTATAAGCAGAAGCATGGGATAGATTATGAGGAAAATTTCACACCGGTTTCTAGAATGGAAACCGTGAGAGCAGTGTTGTCCATAGCAGCACAAAACAAGTGGAATTTTTACCAAATGGATGTGAATTTAGCATTCCTAAATGGAGTGTTAATAGAAGAGGTTTACATTGAACAACCTCTCGAATATGAAAAGAAAGGCCAAGAGCACAAAGTGTGCAAGTTGAAGAAAGCTCTTTATGGGCTGAAGCAAGCGCCAAGAGCGTGGTACAGTAGGATAGATTCCTATCTACTGGAAAATGGTTTTGAAAAATGTGAGGGAGAACCCACCCTCTACATCAAAGAAAAGGATGGAAAAATATTGATTGTGGTTTTGTGTGTTGATGATGTTATTTTCACTGGTAATGATGGTTACCTTATTGAAAATTTTAAAACAGTCATGAAAGAAGAATTTGAAATGACTGACATGGGTTTATTGAGATACTTCTTAGAAATAGAAGTAGAAAAAGATAAAAATGGGATTTTTATCTCACAGGCAAAGTATGTTAATGAGGTGCTTGAAAGATTTAATATGTAGGAAAGAAAAGCAACAATCACTCCCACAGTGATGGGATTAAAACACAGCAGAGAGGACAACAACAAGGATTTTGATCCTAGCTTATATAAGAGCATAGTTGGTAGCCTCATGTATTTGACTGCAACTAGGCCAGACATAATGCATGCTATTAGTTTGATGTCCATATTCATGGAAAAGCCAAAGGATGCACATTGGCAGGCAACAAAAAGAATTCTGAGGTATGTTAAAGGTACTAAAAGGTTTGGTATTTTATATACTGCTTCAGAATGTTCATATTTAGTTGGATACAATGACAGTGATTGGGCTGGAAGTGTAGATGATCGGAAGAGCACTTCCTGTTATGTTTTTCACATGGGTTCAGGAGCCATTTCATGGGCTTCTAAGAAACAACCCATTGTAGCGTTGTCTACAACAGAGGCAGAATATGTGGCAGCTACAACAGCAGCATGTCAAGCAGTTTGGATGAGAAAAATGTTGAAAAGTTTATGCCAAGAACATGTAAAAGGGACAACGGTTTATTGTGACAATAGCTCAGCTATTGCATGATCTAAAAATTCAGTTTTTCATAAAAGGAAAAAGCACATTGACACCAACTTTCACTTCATACGTGAATTGGTTAACAATGGTGAAATAGTTTTGCAACATTGCAGAATAGAGGATCAATTTGCTGATATCCTCACAAAGCCACTTGTGTAGAAAATATTTGAACATTTCAGGAAATTCCTGGGTATGCAGAAAAACCCAGCAGTTGAAATTAAGGGGGAGTGTTGGAAATTAATTCCAACTGCTGAAGTCAATCAACAGTAAGTGTAGAAGTGACTGAACTACGGCACATTGAAGCCTTACCAAAGGTGACTTCCATTGTCTTAGTGTAATTGAAAAAGGATTGGAAAGCCACACATGTGTAGTACAGAGCAGATAAGTATCAATCCTTTGATATTTAATCAAAGGCGGTAGCCGATTTCTCAAGAAGTAGAGTTTAATGCTAAGGCTCAAAGTCTCGCCAGCAGAGCAGAGCTTTGATTACAGGTTGAATCAGGCTTTAAAGCCTTACAAATATAATCAATGGAGTTAATGAATGAGGCGGTAATCACAAGTTATACTTGAAGTGTCTTGTTGATGTGGCGAGTTCCGCAAGCGGAACGGTTCACATATATTTCACTGCAGAAATGTTTTAAAGTTCAAGTGTCTTGTTGATGTTGGAGGTCCGATGTGATCATCGCAATCGGAGGTATCACATAACTAATACCGTAGCCCTTTTTTTTAGGCCCAATCACAACATCGCATCAGAGGCCTTTGTGTATTCGTCCTGATTGACATTTGAAGTCCGGACCCGATTCATTCATAGGGCGGATTTCATATTGGCTCATCGCATTCGATCCTCAATCGGAGATTGGAACTTATCTGATGGACCATTTTATTATGTTTTGAAGACACGGACCCGATGCATATTATATGGCAGATTCAAATATGCCCATCGCATCCGCTTTTCCAATCGCAATCAAAACTTTCAGTTGGTCATTTGTTATGTGTTGAAGTCCGGACCCGATGTTTTATAGGCTGGTCTTTATTGTATTATCGCGTCCGATAATTGATCGGAAATCACAATTTCTGTTTGGTCGTTTTGTTATGTTTAAAATGTGGACCCGATGCATTATATGTTTTATGTTTTAATTTTATTATATGCACGACGCATATATAATGTAAAAGCCCGAGAGGCAAATGTAATTTTAATTTTTCTACAAAAAATAGTTTTATTTTATTTTATGCACAGCAGTGCATTTGTTTTTCATTTGGCAGAGACAGAAGTAAGAAATACACAGACAGTGTATTGTTTTGTTGAGACAGGGAAGTCTGTTATGAGAACTGCGTTTCTAAAGAAGTCCAGATTTGTAATAGTTTTTTGTTTTGAAGTTAATGAAATTGAATTTCATGTGGAAACTCTGTCTCCTGTAAGTGAAATTTTTATATTTCTCTGTGTTAGAAGATGAGAGTATTACTCTCTCCATTATTGTTTTCGAATTCTCAGAAATTCCAACAATGAATCTAAATCGACTCTACATTGGAATCTTAACAAATATGAATGATGCCTAAGTACAATGTCGGATCCTTTTCCACACATGTTCTATGGCCAAAATGCTCAACAGCCTGAGAAGGATGGCCCTCGATATAACCTGGTCAGGAGAAATTGGTGATCTGGCCACTTCTGGAGCCTTTTTCGCATACCTTACCAGAGTAACGGAAGGTGAGAGCAGCGAAGTGAATCACGTCACAAGTTCGAAATGCAGGGAGAAATATCGAAGCCTTGGATTCAATAGTTCAATTCACAATCACATCCATCCAAGATACGAGGGAGCTGAAACCAAATTAAACATGTTCATCAAGAAGCTCAATAGTAAATCTGGGAAAAAGGTTTACACTATCATAATAAAAAGGTTCACACTATCACAATTTCTCCAAATCCTTTCCTGTCAATTTGCATTTTGTAATTCTCCAAAGCCTTTCCTGTCAAGTTGCACTTTGCATGGTTTCGTGAAGAAGTTTATCAGTAAATCCGGGAAAAAAGTTCACATTATCACAATTTCTTCGAAGTTTTTCCTATCAATTTTCATTTTGTACTTCTCCAAAGCCTTTCCTGTCAAGGGGATTTCATCGAGGGGCCTCAGATTCAAACCTTTGAATAATTTACAGCATATTCTTTGAAATAATCTGACAATCAAGACTCTGCACAGCACTTGAATTCTGAGAGGGACAAAAATTATACAAATGAGCATTGTGATAAGACGTTCAACTGGATCTTTATTTAACTTTAATATCTTTACAGGACGAGGTTCTCCATATATCATAGCAGACATTCAACTGGATCTTTATTTCATTTTAATATAGTCATAGGATGAGTCTCTCCCTCTCTGGTAGTAGACGTTCAACTGGATCTTTATTTCATTTGAATATCTTTACAGCCCTCTCTCATAGCAGAGGTTCAACTGGATCTTTACTTCATCTGAATATCTTTACAGTAAGAGGCTCTCTCTCTCGTAGTAGACGTATCAAACGAGAAATAAAAGCACGGTTGAAGCTCGGTGGAAGTAAGAGGTTCTTGATACAAAACGACAGGTGCGAAGGATTGAAGCTATTAAATCTGCTTTAGTGGATGTTTCGAGAGGTTCTGTGTTCGAAAATCCTCTTCTGCTATTTCAAGAATTCAAGAATTCAAGAATTTCTCTTTGGTTTCCAAGAAAGAATTCAAGAACTAAGATCAAATGAGAAAGAAAAGCACGAGAGGAAGCTCGGTGGCAGCAAGAGGCTCTTGATACAGAACGACATGCGCCAAGGATTGAAGCTATTCAATTTGCTTTAGCCGATGTTTCGAGAGGTTCTGGGTTCAAAAATTGTCTTCTACTTCAGTCCCATTTCTTCTACTACTTCAAGAATTCAAGAATTTATCTCTAGTTTGCAAGAAAAAATTCAAGAATTAATATCGAACAAAAAAGAAAAGCAGTGGAGAAAGCTCGATGGCAGCAAGAGGCTTTTGATGCAGAGCGACAAGCGCAAATGATTGAAGCTATTCAATCTACTTTAGCCGGTGTTTCGAGAGGTTCTGGATTCGAAAATATTCTTCTGCTTTAGTCCTATTTCTTCTACTACTTTAAGAATTCCAGAATTTCTCTCTGGTTTGCAAGAAATAATTCAAGGAGGCAAGACTGCACTCAAGTAATTAACTGATCATCACCAAATTCAAATACCACACTTGCATGTTCAACGCTCTTCTGCGTCGAAAGAGATTATTGGGTTGCATCTTCTAATTTTAGCTTTCACCATGAGTGTTTCACATGAAGTAGCTAACGATAGCCATACCTTGAAAATGCCTAATGATGTCAACACCATGACGCATGGATCCCTGAGAAACCAACCACATAAACAAGATCAACCTCAGGTGACAACGTCATCGAGACCTCCTATCGACATAGACATAGGTGTCGAAGACTTTTTTCAAATCTTGTCGGAACCGTCACCTTTGCTCGATTAGGGATTTCGATGCGACAACAGGGCTTTTCAGGAACTATTTAGGATATTGGAAACCCTTGAATCCTGTAAAAAAGCACTAAAAATAGAGGTCAATGAACTTAGGATCAGAGTATTTGTAATGGAAGGAAAGAATGGTTCATTGATGTAGTTGTTGAGGGAAAACAAGGAGCAAGCATTTCACCACCACCCCTCTAATGACACTCTACACGTTGAACTTCTTGATCTGAAAAACAAACAGGAGGAGATCAAAGCTCAGCAAGCGGCCTTTAAACAAGAAATAGAAAAACACATCAACTCATGGGCACAGGTTGCTATAGGGAGGGATACCCCCTTGCTCCCCCTCTAGCCACAGTTGAGGAGGTGGTACAATCTAAACTAATGAAAGAACACACTATACAAGCATGAGAATTGAAACTCAAAGTGAGAGGCCTTCCTTTGTCTTTCATATCCTCAAACCCCATGGTGGCTGGGACACTGTTCCTCAATGAAAAACTAGATCTCTAGGATGTGACCCTTGATAGATCTTGGCTTGGTTACGATTCCACTCTCTTTCTTCAGTTCGGGTCAGCAAGTGATCGCCTTCGGGCTCTTAGAGCTAAGCAAAACCTATTCTCACTTCCTAATAAGAACTTCCTTGATGAATATCTCACTAAAAGACGGGTTGCTCAGCTCAAATGCTCTAGGGAGTTGGTTACAGTAGCACGTTAGGCAGGGAAATGGGTAGTTATCATGAACCTCAAAGCAGTGATTCGGGACACTTTTCCACCTAGGTTGATGCCTCGATCTGGGTCCTCCAAATGACAGGCTCGTTGGGGGAGGCAATAAGGGGCATCCATTTCCGTTAGTTGTTGGAATGGGAATGGGTATTTTTGTGCATCGCCAGGTCTATTATATGATGCTCTTCGACACTCGAATATCTTATTCATCACCCAGATGCATGAGAGCCCTATTCAACCTCTCCTAGACATTACAGGTTACAATAAGTTCTCACCTTGTAGATAGGAGACGAGGAATTATGGTGCTATCAGAGGTTCTGGGGGAGTTTCTTGCTTCATCTGAGATTCCTTTTAGAGCAGGATTTCTTTGGTGGTTGCAGATGAGTTTGCAAGGTTTATGTGGGTTCAGGTTCGAGGGGTCTCTCCTCTCCCCAGGGACATTTACATTGTTGTTTGTTACTTCCCTCCTACTTCTTCATCATATGTCATTCACAATGGGCTTGACAGGAACCCCTTTTTCGATTTGTATGTTGGCATAGCCTAGCATTCAACAATTGGGGAGGTTATTCTTCTACGTGACTTCAACTCCAACACTAGAGCCCTCTAGATCCTTCTTCACAATGAGTTTGAGGATGTGTACTGCATCCAGGAGATCGATCTAGAGTCAGTGGGATGTCACAGGATGTTTGATGATGCTTTGGGGCCCCTTACTGCCTATGGTTGACATATTTTACACTTGGGCGAATCTCAGGAGTTGTTTATTCTTAATGGCCTGCTGTGTTTTCCAAACTCCCACTTTTTCACATGTCAGCCTCATGGTGGAGGAGCAAGCATTGTTGATTATGTAATCTCTAGCCAGAACCTCCTCCCCTTCATTCATCACTTTTTTATTTCCCCCATCCCCTTAGATGACCATGTTCTTCTTTCTTTCTCTCTTAGGGCTAACAACCCCCCCATTCTCACCCCACTTCCCCCCAAGGGCTCACCACAAACTGCTTTTTGTTTTGACGAGGGTGACTGATACCTCCTCTCTTCCCACCTTTGCCAGATGCTCCCGTCCTTGGACCAATTCTCACTATTTGAATTTGCTTCGACCAAGTTCAACTGTCTCTCATCCATCATTTTGGATTCTGCCCTTAACTTCCACCCCCACTCTCGTCGTCCCACTTCCACCTCGAATAAAACCAAATCTTTCCCTATGAATCGATGTTATGATGAGGAATGAAAAGCTCTACACCAGCAGCTTCGAAATGCATTCATCCATACTCACCCCTCCTACCCCAACATCAAAGCCTCATATTGTTTCCTCCTCCTTTGCCAGAAACATCTTTTTGTCTCCTAGAGAAGACATGACTTGTGTACCTCTCTTGCTCACTCCCCTAGACACTTATGGCGTACTTTCCTCCCCTGCCACTCTGCCCTCCCCTCCGACCTTAACCCCAGTCCATGTTGTCCCATGTGTCCACCCTCTATGACATCCCAGGGAAACCCTAGATTTAGGTGACCTCTCCACCCTCTTCAGGTTTCGTATTCTATGATAATGACATCAAAGAGGCCATTTGGGTGATGAACAACAAAAAATCAGCAGGTGACGACAGTTTCCAGACATATTTCTTTAAACACGGTCTTCGTGCTCTCGTTTCCTACTTGGTTCATCTCTTCAAACATGTGGTCTGTATAGGTTTCCCATCGACATGGTCTCAGCACATCATTCATCTGATACACAATCGGGGCCCAGATCACATCCTAACAATTATAGGACTATCATAGTGGGCCACACATTCTCCAAACTATATGATACATCCCTCCACCTCCAAATATGCAAGGAGATTGAGCGGAAACAACTTAGAGCTAGAGGACATGCTAGATTTCGACCTCAGCACCAGACTGTTAACCACATCCTTAATCTTAGGGCCATCGTTGAGGAGGCACAACATCGCTCTTCAAAAGTCTATTTTTGTTTTGTAGACTTTCGAAAAGCTTTTGACTTGATCTCTAGAGATGCATTATTCTAGAGACTCAGACATATTGGCATCTTAGAGACCCTCTTGTCAGCCATCATGCACTTATATGAGACCTTTCTCTCTCTTCCCCCCTCCCTCCCTCGCCCTCCCCCCCCCCTCTCTCTCTCTCTCTTCCCCCCCACCTCTCTCTCTCTGTCCCTCGCCCCTTCTCTCTCGCTCTCTCTCTCTCTCTCGTTCTCTCTCTCTCTCTCTTTCTCTCTCTCTCCCTCCATCCCCCTCCTGTTGTCCCACCTCTTATTCCTCCTCCTCCCACTCTCCCTTCCCCTACTCCTGCCTCCTCATCCCCCTCTCTCTATTTCTCTCTCTCTCCCCCCACTTCTCTCCTGCTCTCTCTCTCTCTCCCTCTCTCTCTCTCCCCCTACCACTCTCTCTCTCTCTCTCGCTCTCCCTCTTTCCCTCCCTCCCTTTCTCTCCCTCTCTATCCCTCCCTCCCTCCGTCCCCCTCCGTCCCTCCCTCTCTATACCTCCCTCCCTCCCTCTCCCTCCTCCCCTCTCTCCCTCTCTCTCTCTCTCTCTCTCTGTACCCCCCTCCCTGGCTGATTTGTGGAGTCGCCATCTCCTGATTGTCATCCAGTTCATTAATATCCAGGGCTTGGTAATTTGTTTCAGTCATGAGTTGAGCCAATCCCTGCCCTTTTATCAGTTTTGTAGGTTTTATATCAACATCATATTCTAATATGGTAGCAATCCATTTACCTCTTTTTCCTTCAATTCCATCTTGAGTCAAGATGTCTTTAACAACAACATTTGGTACATAAGCTATCACATGAGAATACAATATATAGACTCTGAAATCTTTAATAGCTTTCAAAAATGCAAAAGCTTGTTTTTCCATGATATTGTATTTTAATGATGCGTCTCTTAGTGCTTTCCTAAAAAAGGCTATAGGTTTTTCACATCCTTGATCATCCTTTTGTAATAAAACAGCTGCTACAGTATGTTCTGATGCAAAGGAAAATATTATGAAATCTCTATCAAATTGTGGACTGGTGAGAACTGGTGTTCTGGTCAAAGCCATTTTAATATCTTCAAATGATTGCTTGGCTTCTATTGTCCAGTTAATACTTGAATCCTTTCTTAACATATTAGTAAGAAGTCTAATTAATTCAGCTAAACTAGAAATGAATCTTCTCAAAAAATTGATTTTTCCTATGAAAGCTTGAAGTTCTTTAACATTTCTTGGATGAGGTATCTGCAATACGACTTGTATTCTTTCAGGATCAATTCTAATGCCATATTTTGAAATGATATGGCTGAGGAGTTTACCTTCTTCAAGACCAAACAATGAATTTTTTGGATTCAGGGAAATACCATACTTTCTGCATTTTATGAATACTTGTCTGAGATGGTCCAAATGTTGCTGATCTGTTTTGGAAAAAATAGTTAAATCATCTAGATATATAACAATAAAGTCATGAATTTCATTGCTCTTTGGAAGGCTGCTCTGGCGTTTTTGAGTCCGAATGGAATTTTAACATATTTCAAAGTACCCCATGGTGTTGTAAAAGCAATTTTATCTTGGTCATCAGGATGAACCAGAATCTGGTTGTATCCTGAAAACCCATCTAAAAGAGAAATCCTTGAAGCACCTACTACCCTTTGCAAAATGTGATCCATTTTGGGCAAAGGATAGTTGTCCTTCAAAGAAACCTTATTCATATTTCTTAAATCAACACACAGTCTAATTTCTCCAGTTTTCTTTCTAGTAGGGACCAAATTGGACACCCATTCTGAAAATCTAATTGGAGCAATAATCCTTGCTTCGTACATTCGTTTTATTTCCTTTTCAATTGAAGGCAACAATACAATGTTGATTCTTCTCAGTTTTTGCTTAAATGGTTTCTAATCTGGTTTTAGAGGTATTGTATGTTGAATTATTGATGTATCATATGATTTTAGGTCTTCATAACTCTAGGCAAAGACATCCTGGAATTCTGTCAACAATTCAACATATTGTTTTTTTTGATCTGGAGGCAAAGATTTTGACAACTTTATTATTTTGGGTTTTTCTTCAGTCCCCAGATTATATTCCTCAATGTCTGCTTTTAGTGGTTCCATTTTAGGTTTAATTGGAATGTCATTAGAGTCAAAAAGATCCTCTAGAGGAGTCAATCCTTTAGGTAAATGATTATCTTTCAAATTAATAATCTCGGATTCATCCTCTATAATCCCATCAACCTCCATTTGTTTAAGGTCATGCATATATTTTTTGGTGAATTTCTTCAGATGAAGCATTCGAATGGCACTCTCTTCAGAAATTTTTGTTTCTTGTTCAGTTATTTTATCAGATTCAATGACTGTATCTTCCTCTATGTTACTGTTAGAAAATTCATCCTCTAATGTTAGAAAATTGTTAATTTGATTGTTATTTGCAAACACTTTCCAATTCATAAGATTGTTTGGTATAGTAGGTCTATGTCTAATCTCAGTTGTGAACTGATGATTAGGTTCAAATGGTAATTTACAAGTGCTAGCAAACATTGCGAGGCTATGAGCGTGCAAGTTTTGTTTTCTTGGAATTTTCGCAAGTTGAGCCCGTAGAAAAGTATTGAGAATTTCCACAACTATTCCTCTATATTCTCTTAGTCTGGGATCTTTTGTAGAACATTCACCATTGATTTGTTGAACAATTAACTCAGAATCTCCTATGACAGATACTCTAATTTCTCCTAAATTTTTGACAAGTTTAAGCCCTAACAAGAGAGCTTCATACTCTGCCATATTATTAGTGCATTTAAAGTTTAATCTGTAAGCATGGCCTTCAGCATGATCATTTTCAACGTTGTGTATCCAAATTCCAGCTCCTGCTCCTAATTTATTAACTGAACCATCAAATTCTAAATGCCAAAGAATTTCATGTTCATAATCTTCATTAGGTGTTTTAGTAATTTTCTTAACAGGGAGATCTGGTTTCTGAGTTTCTTTTGGTATTTCTTGAGTTTCTGATGTTTATTTTTCTTCAGAGATTTCTTAGATTTGAACACTAGATTTATGACTTGCAATTTCTTTTGGTTTTGTTCTTTGTTCCTCTAACTCAGTGGGAAGATCAGTTTCAACATTATAGATAATAAATGATTCCATATCAGAGTGTACTGAGTAGATAGGGAAATTTTTAGGTTTCTCTGGACTACTAACAACATATTTCATCAAGGTTTCTCTGTATAGTCGCTTAGGTTGGCTGAATACTAAAATAATAGCGTATGACATATCTAATTGAAGAGATCCTCTGAGTTTTGCACCCCAGGATCTTGACAATAGCATACCATATTTTGGAGGAATATCTGCTACTACTATATCCATCAAAATTGATTTATCAGGGTATTGAACCAATGTAACACACAAATCTTTGATTAAACCTAAACATCTTACCTGACTAGAATCAAAGGAAAAGAGATATTTGTAAGGTCTGGTGATGTCTAGATTTAATCTTTCCATTACGGCCTTAGGCATTAAATTGTGAGATGCTCCAGAGTCAAGCATGGCATTATGAAGTATTTTTTCATGTACATTCAAACTTATATAAAATGGAGGAGTTCCTCCACTTTCTGGTTTTCCATTTACTTCAGGGCCAAAAAGTAATCTGGGTTGGTCATCAAAAACATTAACTGTGTCATCATTTCTAGGAATATTAAGTGATCTATATATTTGGCTTCTATAGGAATCATGTTTAGCCAATTCAGACAAGGGAACAACTATTTTCAATTTGCCTATCTCAGCTTCGAGATTAAAAGTTTTCTCAGTTTGAGTCTTTATGTTTCGAATAGTTGGATTGTCTTTTTCTTCTGTGTTTTCAGTGTTTTTCTCCTTTTCAGGAGTAGGATTCTGACTTGAAGTTGTTTCTGATTCAAATTATGGTGGTTCCTCTACATTTCCTTTAGGAGGAAGAGTATTGGAAAGTTGTCTATTATTCGGTTGAGTATCAGATACATCTTCAATTATTGGATGGACATGATTGGTATCTGATCTAGTGAGAATATGTACATAGGAAGTGGTAGTATCACCTTTGAAGGGTTGCTTTGAGGTTTTCTGTTTATTTGTTTCTAGAACATCAATTTTTCTGATTCTCAAGTTATATTGTTTATGATCTTCGTAAATGGTTGTGTCATATCCTTCCTTAAAGTCAAATGATTATCCTGACTGGGTTTGAAATTGCTTAATAAGGTGAGCCTCTTGATCATCTTGAGTCAAGAAAATTTCTGGTTCAATTTCATCTTCAGTAAAATTGTTTATTTGAACATCATCAGTAGGTTCTTCAGAAGTTGAACCTTCAACATAGTTTTCCTAGAATGGGGGCTTAATATTTTGGTCAGGACCATATTTCCCAGTATTTTGATTTTGGTTTCTCCTTAAGTTCGGATTTCTCACAGTATTGCTAGGTTGACCATCTCAAGGAGCTTCATTTTTTTCAATAGTTTCTACTCTGTCTCCTAGTCTTTCCATTCCTTTGATTATAGCATCCAGTTTCTTATCAATAGCTGTGGGTTCTTTATTTACAGTCATTCTTCTTTTAGCTCTAGCTCTAGCTCGTTTTTCTATTAGGTTAGTTTCAACACTAACAACTATGCTTTGCATTTCTTCTAGAGTTTGAGGAGCTCTTTCCCTAAGTTGATATGCTATATCAGAATCAAATCCATCAGGGAATTTGATTAATACTGAATCAGGAGGAGGTCTAAGATTTTGGGGAACAACATTGTAAGCCTCATTGAATCTGATGACATAATCTTGTATAGTCTCATTTGGTCCTCTTTTTAGGTTTCCAAAGTCTGATGGGATTTGAAGAGGATCTTTCTTCTTCTCCCATCTATTTAAAAATGATCTGTAAAGGGTTGGTAAATCAACGATACTGTCTACAGGAAGAGCTCTGAACCAGGTCCTAACTTCTCCAATAAGACTTTGGACAAAAATTCTCATTCTTACATCATCAACATCTATTTCATAAAATTCAAAATAATCGGTCATCCTTTTAGTATGTTGTTGAACAGTGTAAGTACCAAAACCATCAAAAGGAGAGATTTTAGACTGGTAATCTTGAGGCATAGCCCCTAGATTAGCTGGTAACCTTAAGGGAGCATATCTGTTTGCCATCGGAAGGGGTAATGGGATAACAGGTGAGGTTGGTCTATGAGTGATGGGTGGAGGAGTTGAAGGAATAGTTTGAGGTTGAGATGTTTTGGGAAAAGTTGATGAACTTGGGGAAGATGAAGTGATTACAAAAATATTTGAAGTTCCTTCAGAGGTAATTTCAGATTGCATAGAATCTCGCAAATGTTTGTCAAATGTGATGAAACAAATTCAAATTGTAAATCTTCAAGAAATAATGGGTCTGGAACCAAATTAGATAACGCAGATTCAGAAAAATTTACAAATAAAGATGTTTCGAACTGCTCATCAAAAGGTTCGTCCTCAAGATAAATCCACTTGACTGGACAGGATACAGATCTATAGAGAGGTCAAGAACTTCCAAAGCTTTCTTGACTATCTTGTCTTCTAAGAATTCTGGGAATCAGATTCGGATTTTCGAATACAGGAGGAGGATTTGGATCAGGATTAGCCCTGGTATAACGAGTCCCTTCTGAAGCAAGCTTTCTTAAGTGGTGTTTTTGGTTTTTTGATTGAAAATGCAATGAATAATACAACTTCAATAATCTCTTTAAGAAGTTTCAGATAGTGGATTAAAAATTTTCTTAAATATTTATTTAACTAGAGGAACTGATCAAATGTTTGAAACCAAAGTTCAGTTCATAAACTAGACCGGAGATAGACTGAAGCATCATTTATTTACTATGCAATTGCAGAGCAAAAGCAGTTCAAAGGCTACCTGGCTAACTTTCAGGCTCCGTCTATAGTTTATAAAATAAACAGTATTAACAATAAAATTATTTAGGTCCCCAGTATGGTCGCCACTATGTTATCACTCAGGTTTTCCTTGAAGTTGTTGAAAGAGGAAAGGGGTCTGAGGTAACTACAAACCAATCTTTTAGGTACAAAATCTAGCCAATCTGTATCCAGAGAGGGCTCTCTCTATAAAATTTAGCTTTGTTTTTTTGAAAATATTAGGCTAGTTATAAAGTCCAGGGGTTTTGTTTGAATTTAGGTGGTGGAATTCGATAACTGTGGGCAAGATTAAGTATTTCAGGCCATTGGGCTATGGATTCAAAAAATCTGGCTTCACTGGATTAATTTTCTAAACGAAATATGGCTTTATAGGGCAAGATAATCAAACAGAGAACAATCTTAGATCTTAAAGTGAATGGAATGGATTTTAAATGGATGAAAGGCAATCAAGAATCTTTCAACATATTTAAAAAGAGGGAACAATGAATGATTATTAACAAAGAGCAATTAAGAATTCTTTATTAAGTAATCAATATGCTTAAACAAGAGAAAAAGGAGCAATTAAGAATTCACTGTTTATAACTAGTTTACAAGAAAACATTTAAAACAACAATGATCGAAATCAGATTACACTTAAGTACCTTCTAATTTATTCATTTTCATTAATCATTCAGAAATGAAACACAATGATATAATAAACAAGTATAAAACTTCAAAACATGAGATAGAGATGACTTATTGATCTGTAGTCCGACACATGAATCCTGTAAAAAGTCTTTAGCATCAATTCATCATCCAGCTAGCCATAAAGAAATTTCTCCAACAGCACTTTATTCTGAAAAATTCAATGTTACAGCAAAGTATATGAATCCACCCTCAATACTTCATTTGAGGGAGTATTTGTACAAAAAAAATTACATAAAATATCTCATAACAAATTGAGATATTATCTAGGATGACTAATAAGTATTTTACAACAAAATAGAGATAGATGGTCTCGTAGATAAGAAAAGATGATAACTGATGTTGTGCTGTTTCCTTCTTTTGAGAATGTGCTGGAGGCAGGCTCTATATTTTGGTTGTTGCTGTCCTTTTCAGTAATTCCATGCTGGCTGTTTCGTTTGACTGATACTCTTTTATTTTTGTTCATCTTTATTATCCTTTTTATCATGATATACTGTGGTAAATAGGCAAAAATTTATGTAAGGATAATTTTTACAAAAGATCCATCATTTCTTCCCACCATTTAGCTTTTGGCACTCTGGTCCTTTGCAACTTTCTTAATGTTTCATCAGCCTAAGTATATCTGAAGAAATTAGGCTGATTTGGGAACAAATGATTTACTTCATGCTCAAGATAAAATAGATTCTCCAATCTGTCATGAAGATTTCTTCCTGTAGGCAATGCTGCTGTTGATGAACTGGCTTGATTATTAGCATATTTGTCCAATATTTCAACATAACTGTCAAAGTCCATCAGTTTATCTTCTGCAACTATGGGATTGGGCAATCCTTTATTGATCAAAATATTCAATCTTTCTCTAAAGGCAATGATTTCTTTCTTGCATATCTGAGCACCTTCGTTCTAAATTCTGTACTAGAGTTCTTTTGGTAAAAACTCTCTTTATTTCTAAAATTGTTCCGGTCCTGTCCTGAATACCAAATTCTACAAGTTGATCCTTAGTCTGAGTGTTCAAAATTTGTATAAGCCTATTGGCTTCTTCTGGCCTATTTCCTAATTCTTCCCTTGCCCTCTCAATCTCATCCCAGAGTCGATTTAACTAAGTCATTCTGCTGTTTCATCCATTATTTGGATTGAGGGACCTGGATTTCCTTTATTGATTGAATGATGTTATCCCAAAGAACATCCTTTATTTCTTTTTAAGTATTTCTCCCAATGTGAGACTTTTTTCTAATGCCTTAACCAATTTTTCTAATTTGTTCACTTCTCTTGTTTTATCAAGAACATTCATTTTTGAAAAAGATCATATTTGTGTTCTAGAGTGGTCAATTGTTATTTTACTTTGAAGATCTCTATGGCATGAAGTTTCATTTCGTCCATTGACTTTGTTAACTCATTAGTGTTCAAGTTTGTAGTGTTGGTATGTGAAATTTCTCACGTTTGACCTCAAGGTTACCGTACTTGTTACCGTTTACCGTAGAAACCGGAATATTTGCTTCGTTTATATTTTAATGCATTCTCAAGCTCTTTTCGCCTAAAATTGAGTTTCATTCAATTTTAATAGCAAATCCATTATTTTTTCCTCAAAATTGTGCTTGATGATTTTTGGTACCGTGGGTGTCTTTGTGTTGGCAACTTTAATTGTTTTCTCAGAGTCGAAAATATCATCATCCTTTTTCTTGACTCTCCAAAGCTTCTCAATACCTTTCACATCTTTAGGATTATGACCCAAACCAATGATTATTTCCTCCAAAGTTTTGATTCTATTATCCTTAGCCCGAGAGGAGGCTTTTTCAAGTTGTAATCGTGTATTAGTGTTATCCAAAGAATCCCGCAACTTATGGGCCAACATTGATTTATCGGTTAGAGTAGAATAAATCATCTCACCTATTTTCTTGTGTAGCTCAATTTGATCTAAAGGATGGATATCCTTTTCTGCCAAGACTTCAAAATTAGTCCTAATGTAATCTCAAAATGGTCCGAGGCTACTACACCTTTGGCTTGAAGTGGCTCATAATCATCTTACCCCGTTGGATGTCATAGGCTAACATCAATCTTTCTTGATTTTTTGGAGCCATATTTAAATATTGGTTGTACACCCGAAGTCTAAGTGGATCATTCCCGGCCTTTATATTGATGAATGTTCTTTTGATGTCCCAGCTCCTTTTCACTAGAGGTTTGAAAGAAGATATCTATGTACTTTGTTGCCTATGTATTTCCTTTTCTTTTGAAAATTACCGGATGTCCCACTACCCGCACCGATTTGGTCGGGATCGTCTTCTTCCCGGCTATCGTGGATTTCCTCGACTATTTCAATTTCCTAGTATGTTAATTTCGCCACACTGTCGTTCGCAGGAGCCACCAATAGGAGTAACTATTTCAAATTTCTCTTTCTTTCCCTTTTCCACATTAAGGGGAGTTTGTAAATTTACAATTTCTCGGCTCATTGATCCGAGTAGAAGGAATTTGTGCTTGGTCTTTGGCCTCCTAGAAGTCTCTCGGTTGCTATGTCATTGTAAACTTTTCAATTACCCGTATATCAAAGTTCCTTTTTCTTTTCCTTTGGATTCTACCGCCACTCCATGTTAATCTCCTACAAATTTTGTTGTGAAGTCTTAGGCTAAAGAGGGGTCCAGTATTCGCACTGTATTCGAAAGTCTAGGTCAAGTATCTTTTCAAGATCTTTCATCACATTTTCTACATTGACTCGCTTCACTATCTCGCTTCAACTAATGTGCCTTCCACCCAATCATCCATATTGGCATATTGTTCTATTTCTCGGGATTCTTCGATGGATGTATGGTGATGCTTATTTTTCGTTCTTCTATCACATATAAAGTTGTTTGGGTCATAAGGCACCCAATGGAAATCCTTTTGCAGACCGAGATAATCTTCTAAATTTCTTTCGCTTCTCGTCTACCTTCCCTAGAGTTACATACAAAGGGACCTAACCGGCTTTTGATCCCGAGGGGCCGAGCCTTTTCTTTGTATTGCGTAAATGAACTATATCTCAATTATTCATTTGCTCGAAATATTCTAATGCAAAGTCTCATTGGGACATACTTGGGCAATTTGAAAGGGCATAATTCATATCCAGCATATCCCGATCTTGTGTGGCTTTGATATAGTACCAATCACCTATCTTGTACCGTTTTGAGAGATGAAGGATTTTCCTAATTTCGGCTAATCCTAGGAGGAGAAACTCCCGTCAACACAGTTATGATGAACAAAAAGGTCAACAAACTCATTATAAGAATAAGGAGAAATCTGGGGGGAATTGTGAGTAATGGTAGACCAAAAGATGACCGACCTAGGATTCCCTTTGGCATCAAGTTTCTTAACATAAAAAAAGAAATTCTCTCGATTGAAAATAAATCATGAGGTGATATATAACAGAAGAATACTTAAATACTCTCTCATTTCCAAATCTCATGAACCGATCATGGATTTTGTCGCAATATAAGATGCAAAATCATACTTGACAACAGGAGGTTGTCCAGTGGAAAAATGATAACAATACTAAGGTTAATTGATCAACATACTCACTAGTATTGAAGCCCATTATTGAAGATATCATGTTAAAATAATTCTACCCTCATCAAGAAAGAAAGTATAATCATATGGGGGAGGGTTTTTAGGCCGATGTTTTGCAATGGTTGAAGGTTTGCACAAGCGTGCTTAACTCTTCATGGGATAACTTAATAGATTTCTCAAGTAATTCAGCCCATGGATAAGGGAGTGAGGGCTTGACCAAGTTGGAATTGTAGCATCTCATTTATGGACTCGAGCAAAGCTTATCGGGAAAAGAACATTTTGACTAGGGGATAAAACTCATTTCAGAGATCAATTTGCATGGCAAAATGGATTAACTCGTGAAAAATATGGATCGAGGGAAAAAAGGTACATGGGAAGATTTGATTCCCAAAAGTCAAAAGATACGAACCATTCAAATAATTGTCTCTCATAGCCGGAAAAATATTCGAAGAGGGTTTTCACTAAGCCGTAAGTCTTTAATTTGAAAATCCATATCGCCTAAAGGAAAATAATTCAAATCCCCGTGAGGGGTATTGATGGGCACGACATTCGTAGCATCAAACTTCCATTTCTCGGGTTCTGTGGATTCATAAATGGAAATTCATGTTTTTTTGTGAAAAAGGATCACAATTACTACTTTGGGATTATAATTTCGGGCCTCCGGAACTAAAACAGATCAAATTGAAGTTCTTTTCGCATTTTAGAGTGAAATTAGAACTAGAACCTAGACATTTAAACAAGAGTTTCAAGAAATCTAATAAATACATGTTTATGGGAAATTCACAAAGTTGATTAAACAGTACTTGCTATAGCGAATGAATTCGGAGTATTCGGCTTCAACTTTCTAAAGAAACTAACGTTCGGCAATCTTCAATGGTTGATTTTTGAAATTTCGTTGCATGGGGACTGTCATGCGCATGAAATAATGAAAATGACGCAGCGCAATTTTTGTTTTATTTACAAATTCAAAATGGTGGCGGGTTTTAATTGATGACGTCATGTACGGTGGACGCGTCATGAGATAGGTGGTAAGTGGTTTTTATCGCACCGCTTGTTGGGACAGGTGGTTTTGGGTGGAGGGGCGCCGATTCCATGTAACAAATGATGCGTGGCTCCGTACGGTTTCTAAAATCGCTCGGGGCCATCACGCGTTATCTTTTGAACGGTATGGCCGCCGATATCGTTAATGGCTATTGATTTCCGAAAATGGATTGATCGAATGGTGATCGGGCGCGAGATGACGGGAAATTAATAAAGGCTCGACGTAATTAAAATTTAATTAACCTTACTCTGGGGCGGTTTAATCATGGATCATATTATTAATTAATCATGAGGATTAATTAATCTCTTTTCGTACGACAAGGGTTGGGAATGAGAAGTGCTCCGCGGGATGCTTTTTTTGGTTTAAATTAAACTTCGAGTTTTATTTTTTGTTTTAACATATAAATCACATGTTTAAATGTTTTTTCATAGATTTTTTATTACATGATAAATAAATCGATTAATCTAATTACCATACGTGGTGAATATATATTAAAGATATATTTTAGCCAAAGGGAGTGTAGATGTGATTTTATTTAATCACGTGCGGATTTAAATACTTTTGGCTAAAATTACAATAAAGTGGGTTTTTTGGGTATATTTTTATAAAAAAGGAGTTATATACATAGGAGAAGGTCATTCTCAATCGGGATTTAAACTTAATAAAGTCGGAAAGTCAATATGTGCAAATGATCATGAAGCACTAAGTGTACATTATGATAATGTCTTTAACTTATGCTTTGCATGAAAATAGGGTTTTTATTGAAATATTGCATGAATTTTCCTAAGTAAAATGGACTACTTTTAGGAAAAGATTTTTCTAGAGGTGAATGAGTGTCATGATAGAATGTTTTCAAAGTACTTTAGGTTTTTCCAATTATTGGGCCGAGGGTCCGGTCCCTCCAAAAAGTCAAGGAAATGCCTCTGAGCCTCCTTTAATCTCAAATACCTTAGTACTTAGGGGAAATTAGCGAAAATGTTTAGGGAAAAGATGAGAAGGGAAGTTAATAATTTGACTTTTGCCTTGCATTGCAAATCTCTTCAATGTATTTGGTCTCGCCTTTGCACTTGTGATGAAAAGTTAGATTTAACACATCTAAAGCCTGTCATCATTCATCACATGCATTCTTGCAACACCATCTACCTACCCTACCTACTTTACCCTACCATTTTTCTCTTCTTTATTAGGGTGCACTTAGACCGGCAAACCCTTATCACACTTTTTCTATTTTTACATATGGAAAATCTATCTAACTCTCTAACCTTATTACATCCGCGGCCTCGATTAAACTCGTTGAGACTCCCTTTATTCACTTCTACCTATCTACCGATCCTGCTAACATGTCAGCAAATGGTCGTATTTTATTCTCCATCTCTAAAGACGTGAAATTGAAAGATGAACTAGCCAAGCTTGAAATTGTTTGACTCGTTCATGAATCGTGGCAGTGAAAATACACGCCGCACACAATTTTGTTTTATTACATCGGGGAACAAAAAGTAGTGGCATTTCTAGGACTTAATGCACACTTTCCTCTTTGGCCTTTCATTTTGGTTGTCTATTTTTCTTTTCACTTTTTTGGCCATTTTTATTTTTCTCGACCCTTGATTTTTCTTTTTTAGGGTATACCCTCTTTTACATTTTTTAAATTTCTTTTTATGATCAGTAATCATGGAAACAAACCTTTGCAACAAGGAAAGGTATGAACATATTGCATAGCCCATCAAGTCAATCATGAAAAATGACACCTATTCGTATAGAAGTCTAACACCCCTCTCCCTCCTTCCTCCCTCTCTCTCTCTCTCTCGCTCCACCTCCCTCCCTCCCTCCCTCTCTCTCCCTCCCTCCGCCCTCCCTCCCTCGCTCTCCTCCCCTCCTCCCTCCCTCTCTCTCCCTCGCGCCTCCCTCACATCCCTCCCTCTCTCTCTCTCTCTCTCTCTGCTCCCTCCCCTTCCCTACCTCCCTCTCCCTCACTCTCTCTCTCCCTCGCGTGCTCTCCTCACTCTCATCCCTCGCTCTCTCTCTCCCTCCCTCGCTCTCTCCCTCTCCTCCCTCCCCCTCCCTCGCTCTATCTCTCTCTCCCTCCCTCTCTGCCCCTCCCCTCCTCCGCTCTCCCTCCCTCCTACTTCCCTCCCTCTCCCTTCTCGTCATCCCTCTCCCTCTCCTCTCTCTCTCTCTTGCGCACTCCCCTCCCTCCATCCCTCACTCTCTCTCCTCTCGCCCCCTCCCTCCCTTTCTCTCTCTCTCTCTCTCTCCCTCTCTCTCCCCCTCCCTCTCCCTCGTATCTCTCTCTCCCTCTCCCCCATCTCTCTCTCTCTCTCTCTCTCCTCCCCCATCCCTCTCCCCTCCCTCTCTCTCTCCCTCCCCCTCTCTCTCTCACTCCCTCACCCTCTCTCTCTCTCTCTCTCCCTCTCCCTCCCCCCCCTCTCTCTCTCTCTCTCTCTCCCTTCCCTCTCCCTCTCTCCCTCCCTCTCTCTCCCTCTCTCTCTCTCTCTCCCTCCCTCCCTCTCCCTCTCTCTCTCTCTCTCTCTCTCTCCCTCCCTCTCTCCCTCCCTCTCTCTCTCTCTCTCTCCCTCCTCCCTCTCTCTCTCTCTCCCTCTCCCTCTCCTCTCTCTCTCTCTCTCTCTCTCCCTCTCACGCTCTATCCCTCCATATTCGTCTCACTCACCCTCTCTCCCACCTCCCTCCTCCCTCCCATCTCTCCTCGATTCTCTCTCTCTCTCTCTCTCTCCCTCTCCCTCCTCTCCCTATCTCTCTCTATCGCTCTCTCTCTCTCTCCCTCTCTCTCTCTCCCTCTCTCATCTCCTCCCACACCCTCCCTCTCACTCCTTCCCTCCTATCCCTACCTCTCTCTCTCTCTCTCTCCATCCCATCCCTCCTTCCCTTCCCTCTCCTCCTCCCTCGCTCCCTCGCTCTCTCTCCTCGCTCCCTCTCTCTCTCTCTCTCCCTCCGTCCCTCCCTCTCTCTCTCTCTCTCTCTCTCTCTCTCTCTCTCTCTCTCTCTCTCTATCGCTCCCTCTCTCTCTCTCTCCCTATCTCTCAGCTCTCTCTCCATCTCTATCTCCATCTCTCTCCATCTACATCTCTCTCTCTCTCTCATCTCTCTACATCTCTCTCTCTCTCTCTCCTTCTCCCAATATCCCTCTCTCTCCTTGTCTCTTTGTCTCTCTCCCTCCCTCTCTATCTCTCTCTCTCCCTCTCCCTCTCTCCCTACCTCCTCTCCCTCTTCCCTCTCTTCCCTTCCTTCTTCCCTCCTTCCCTCCGACCCCTCCTTCTCTCTCCCTCCCTCCCTCTATTCCCCACTCTTGCTCCCTCCCTTTCTCTCCTTATAGCTCTCTCTCTCTTCTCTCTCTCATCCCCCATCATTCCCTCCCGTGCCTCTCTCTTTCAGCCCCGTCTTCTCCTCTCCCCGTTTCAATTTTCCACTCCATCCTTCCATTTCTACCCTTCCCTTTTCCATTCTATAAATGGGTGGCTTTCTTTCTCACTCCCTATCTAAAAAGTAAAACACTATTAAAAAAAAACACTAACATGTTATAGAACATAATTTATTATTTGAACACATTATATAAATTTGCCCTCTTTAAAAAAAATAAAATAAACCCATAATACTATCTAAAAAACATATAATGTAAAAAGAGTAAGTATGTGAAAAATAAAATAACACAAAAACATACTCAAATTTAAATAAAATAAAATATAATAATTTTAATTATATATATATATATAAACCTAAAAATTATTTATGATAAAGCAGACGGATAATACATTACTGCAAAAAAAAAACTTAATGAATACTACACATGAAAAAAAAATCAATATGACACATAAAGCATAGAAAAAAAAAAATGCAATATAAATGAATTAAATTTTACCTAGTGGTGACTTTTTATGATAGTATTTCCTATATATTTCCAACAACATAACCCCACCCATTTCCAATCGAGTTCCAATGATTACTAAACCATTGCTAATTTGGAAACTTTGATAGTATTTTTTTCCAACATGAAAATATGTCATGTGTATTTTTCTTGTTATTGACGGCTAATCACCTTAACCTAATCATTAGAGGTTTTTGCACACCATAACTCTAATGTGTTATGGGACTTTCTTAGCCACGTCAGCCTTTCTCAAAATATTCTAACTTGTTATATGTTATTAATTCTACTTGCTTTATTTTGTTCTAACTTGTTATATGTTATTAATTCTAGTTGCTATATTATGTCTGATCGCGATCATTCTAGAAGGGGTTTTTGCTTGTTTCGCACGTGAAATGGAGCATTTGTCATTTTTACTAATCAGTTTAGTGTCCACATGTCGATTCAATATATATCATAGACATTATACGATCATTAACATTGCCACATGATAGTTGAAATATTTTGAAAACTTGTGGAGGTATTCAGTAACTTCCACCACTTCCAACAAACTTATTTAGTGGTTTTTAAATTTCTCACAGGATACACCATAACCTCCAATCAGTTTTTACAAATTTAACTTTACCAACAACAGTAAACAACGAATTTAAGAAGGTAAAAACTTGTGTGATGCGCATTAAGGTTATATTTTCGGATTCCAAAACGTTCGGGATAACCGTGTTCGCACAACGGTGAGCGCATTAAGGTTGCATGGCATTTTCATCTAAATGTGAATCGATGGATAGAGAGTAGGGAAGGTGGAGCGTACAGATAAAGTTGAATCCTAAGAATTCCAAAAATGGTAAACGAAGCGCTGCTATTTTTAAACTTGAAAGAAATCGAAGATGTTTTTGGACATTCTTAGTAAAAAAATTGAATACAATATGTAGTTTTCACCTATATTGGGTAATGATATAATAATTTTCATATATATTTATCAAATTTTAATAGTAATATTGAATTTACATATAATACTTCTAATTAGTTCTATGTAAATTGTAAAATATTTTAATATATATATGTATGGTTTTTTTTTAGTTAAATTATATAATTAAATAATTTTATTTTATAAAATTTAAATCAAAATTTATCATAATATTTTATAAATTTAAATAATATTTACCATAA
This sequence comes from Pinus albicaulis, assembly GCA_034641835.2. Lineage (NCBI taxonomy): Eukaryota > Viridiplantae > Streptophyta > Pinopsida > Pinales > Pinaceae > Pinus > Pinus albicaulis. The sequence continues at coordinate 433,907,466 of CM076582.1, read as the reverse complement.
AATTAATAAAAGAAATGTCAATCTCTCACTATTTAAACTAATTGACTTATCTATTTTATCTATTCAGTTATCTCTAGTTATTTTGGCTAATCTCTTACTTCAAAATAATCATTGTTGTTATTTAAATTAATTTAATAAATTTATTTCCATAATCCTGTGCATTAAAATAACAAATAACTTTTTAAATTCTCAATTTTCTTAATAATTCCTTAACTCGCAAAATTATCAATCACATTGTTGTTTTATTAATATTTTCTTGAATGGACCAAAACAGTCATTTAGATTGTAAAAAAATGAATAACATAAAAAATTGTACATACCTTACTAATATTGATTAAACCCATTTGAAAGAAATTGTGCATATTCTGCATATTTGACTCACATTAATCTATTTGCACGATCTTGTTACACCAACACATTCTCTAAAATGGGGTACCTACTAAGATAGAAAAAATATATATGAGAAAAACAAAATGACATAAATTTAGTCGAATTCTCTCTTTTGATTATGAAACTCCCCAATACATTACCCTCTAAACTCGCCAATGCATTTCGTCAATACCCTTCATGAAACAGTGGAAAATGCACCAACATCATCTGATTCAAAAACAAATCCTACATACGCTATCGCTGCCTCCTAGTATTAGTGAAAAAAATAGCACGCGACTCCCAATCCAGGAGGAAATAGCAATAGGTATAAAAATTTCAGATCTCTCAAGCGTCATCCTGACATCACTCGGAGAAAATTTAACAAAACTTTGGAAAATTTAACATAACTTTGGAATTGTTTTCCTTAGCATAACTTTAGAAAATCTAACATAACCGAGCCTATCCTTGGGAGCGTTTTATTGGTCTAACAGATTCACCTCTGGTTATTTCAATATTTTATTCTCGGGTATAATTATATCGACATATAACACACAATACACAACTACGAGAAACAACGCAAGGATATTTGGGATAAGATTAATGATATTTGGGATAAGATTCATGATGCTCAAGAAACAGAACTGGGATAAGACTAATGAAGTTCAAGAAACAGAGCACTAATATTTGGGTATAGTTGAGATAGATCAATTCTACTTGTAAAATTTACTACATAAATTGACGAGGCGTGAATATCTTTTTTACCAAATAAAATGGACTTACCCAATTTGCTCGTGAACCACGATAGCTTAAATTCCTTCAGATGTACTTCGTAATGAGGAAGAAATTTATCCCAATACACCTGCAAGTGTAGTGTATAAAAAAAGGATAAACAAATAAAAAAAATTATGAATGTCTAGAACCTGAGATTCACCATCGCCTAGAATATCGAATTGATAGAAAACATATCTATTGATTTTGTGTCACTCTTTACCATATATCACCAATTTATTATATATGAATATCAAGAAACCGTCGAGAGAGGGTACTTATTGTATCCCAAACCACAATGGTAAATAATCAATGTGAAACAAACATTAAAAAGGGATTGAAGAAGAGGATTTCTACCTCGACTCTGGTACACCCAGAAAATATAGAGACGCAGCAGCATCTCCACCGACATTACCATCTTCATTGAAATTTAGCATGAAACAAAGGGTTTCGTGCCTCTCCTCTGATACCCAAGAAAGTATATGGAGACACAGCAGCTTCTGTTATTTCGATTGACAATAACATCAGGTAGCTCCTCATCAAATGAGCTACCATGCATCAACATTACGGTGCCCATTGACATTAACATCAGATTGTCATACTTTCCCAATTATCGGATGCCACTAAGGGTCTTTGGAATCCTTAAATGGCCATCAAATAACCCTATCACATGGCCTTATACCGGGAAACATGGCCGAAAATACCCTTACAATTTTCGAAACAAGTGCAAAAAAGCAAACAAGAAACGTTCTATTTTGAAACACGGTCAAGAAAACCGTTACAATTTTCAATAAAAAAAGCAAGTTCGAACGTTACAATTTTCAATAGAAAACAAGTTCGTAAAAAGCAAACAACAAAGTGTTCCATTCAGAATCAGCTTTGAAAAATTAAAAAAACAGAAAAAAAACCAACAATCTATTTTGAAAAGGCGAAAAAGCCAACGGTTCAATTCCAATCAGCTCTTTAAGAAATAAAAAGCAATAAACCAAATTAGTCTGGTTTGAGAAAGCAAAAAAAACGTGGAAAACCAACTGGTCAATTCCAATTACCTCTTAAGAATTAAAAAACAATAAAAATACAACACAAAAATCTGATTTAAGAAAGTAAATGAAAAGAGCGAACGGTTAAATTGTTGTAATTGAAATCCATATTAAAAAGGAAAAAATAGTATTAAAAAAAGAAATTAACAATTCTATGCAAATTCAAAATGTAAAATCCATCACACCCACCCATTTAACCTCCTCAAAAAGTCTTTATATATATATATATATATATATATATATATATATATATATTAAATCAATTACATTTCAAAGAATGAAAATGAAATCTCGAAAGAGATACCAAACAATTATCTAATCTCTTAATAATATATTTCTATATATCAATTTAATTACATTTGAAAAAATTAAAAAATCAATTCTCAAAATGAAAAGTAAACAGTTATCTAATCGTTTTTAATATTATATTAATTATATTTTAAAAATAAAAATTCAATTATCAAAATAAATAGGAAACAATTATATAACATATATAGTCATGGTTTTAATATTATCCAAAGCATATATACATTAAATGGTTTTTACAATAAGTAACAATAGAAAATAAATATGAATAACTCTATTTCATAAAATATTACATATTTTTAAACAAAGAAGAAAAACATGAAAACTAATTAAATTACAACTTTATTATAAGTATTCATGCTAATTATAAAAATAATTAATGTATGAGATAAAGATATATATTAAAAGAATTTGTAATAAAATTCTTTTTGCTTTGTTAATAACGAACATTCGCCTCAAGTTAAATAGAATTTGTTACAATTCTATAAGTCAATGCCATAGGTTATCAATGCCTCCTGCTAAAAAAAATAACTAATTTGATACACTACTATGTTCATGTCACATTTTTTTTAATTAATCAATTTATTGAAAAAAGGAAAAAAGATATAGCTGGTTTTTGAGATAAATTTGAACCTTTTATATGTGTATTACTATTAAGAATATTCTCAATACCGCATGCCCAAAAAATCATAATCGTCACATTCACTAAACTAAAAATTACGTTCATAAAAAAAAAAATCGCCATAAGCATAATACAAGCCACACATCGATCTTACTATTGTCACCCAAGTCGATTATATCTATGCATTTTACAAATAAATATACAATGAACCCAAATTGCACCACGCATTAATACAATGGATTAGCTTGTGGTGCACCGCAATTTCTATGTACAAAGCTCGTGGCCCTCAAGAGCGAATTTTATTTTTCTTTACGTTCAATACATAGAACATATATCTCGTGTGCAAACTCATTATTGTGGTAGCAATCACCTGGAGTGCTAAGTCTAACGCTTTTAATGATGAGATTCTAATTCCCCGTAATGACGTTAGCTGCAAGGGCTGCAACTCGATTATAGTCTTGCCACTCTCGCACGAAAATCCCTCTCTATCGAGGCAGTATATGCCACACCATGGTGTGCGGCGCACACAGCATTTACCTCCGTGACGAAACCGTAGCTATGCGCATTCCCATGGCATCAGTGAGGGAAAGAGAACAGTCCGGAGTATGTCGCCGCCTCACTCGGTCTTCGTCAGCCCGGAGATCTCCCATGGCGCGCTAGCAACGTGAGCCGTTCTCTGCTGGTTTCTCCGCCACGGTCGTCGGTCTTAAGAGCGTAAGTCAGATCTCGCTCCTTAACTCCCTATTTCCACCATGACTTGGTTATAGACGTTGTGAGCCGACCTCTTCTCTCTAGGGACCTAAAGTATTCACACAGAGTTACTTTTTTATTTTATTTTTGGCTGTGCTGAGCCTCTGCTTTATCGTCTCCGTTATTGAGGTTAAGCCCTTCGAAAACCTCGTGACTCATGGAGAAAGGTACCCGCCTCACGGTTGACTGCTCGTTCACATTGTGAAACGATGATTTCCAGCTCTGGGCTGTGTCTCACTCACCGTAAGAACTAATTTTCCTTTATCGTCTGCAGTGTCCGGGACGCAGATGCAAACCTTCTCGTGCAAGACCCTCAAGCGTTGCCTCGGTAGGGTTTTGGGTTCGCATAACATTAACCTCGTCATTTATAGCTTCGCCATTGTCTAACTGGGTTTTGTTTTTGTCTTGTCTTGCAGTAAGTTAGTGGGTTATCACTCAAACCCTCCCTTTAGCCTTCCATTAGTCAATTCTAGCCACTACCGAACCTCCGGCTTCTCTCCATCGCGTACCCTACGCATGTGTACGAGAGCTTTAGCAGCCATTTCGTCACGCGGTTTTTCTTTTTGGAAAGTAGCCGGGGTACTTACTACCTTCTTAGAATTTATAACTCTGCAATATGCATACTTTCTTGTAATTAAAGCACCGTTCGCTCACAACATCTCAAGTGTAAATTATGTTAATGCTCGCGAGGCTTTACAAGCAAGTTATAGCTGGAACCCGTTCATTCTCTACGGCCAAGGCCTAAAACGCTCCGTTCGGCCTCTCGTTTTATATATATATATATATATGAAACCCCGTAATCTTGCCGTCGGTTTTGCCTATTGTCTGCGTATGGTGTCTCGCCTCTCGTTGAGATCTATTATAAATATTTTTAACTTAGAAAAATCCGCCCCGCATTCTATATATTTGGACCAGTAACTTTGCTGTAATTAGTTTAATTCTCAACGTCACTATCAATCGCCGTGGCAAGGGTTTATGGATGTATAAGCTTATTGTTTACCGTCCGTATCTCTCAGTGATAATTCTACGTCAAATGTTACAGGGTGCTTATGAGTAGGAATTTTCTCTGTTCTTGCAAAATATTACCTCGAAGCTGAAAAATCTTTCCTCTCATGCGATTTACACGAAGAGGGTTTTTGATTTTCGCTAATGGATTGGTTTTTTCTTTGAGTATTCTCGTATCAATCGGCGTATCAGTAGTGTAGTCACAACTAGACAATCCTACCGCTTACTCGATTATTCCATTCAACTGTTTAGCATACGTGACCGGTCCACCGTTGAGAGATCGTGATAGTATCTTTCTTTCCAGAGGCAAGGGGCTAGGTAGGGGTTTCGGCCCAAACCCACAGCCTCAAGCCTTAGAATTCCTCTCTATTGTTTACTACTTTGTATGCGGCTCGCGCAGATTATAATGCTGTAGTAATTATTAATGCATGTATTCTTTTCATAGCTACTTTTTGTTCCATTATTCATTTACTGGGTACTTTTAGTAACTTGTTCGAACAATGGGTTCATGATTATGTTTTCAAAGGATGCTATAAATTTCCTATAAAAACTTAAAGATTCTATATATATATATTTTTAAAAGAAAAATAGAAATTCTTATAGAGTCTTACCCCGTACCTTGAAATTTAACAGAAAAAGTATTATCATATCAAGATCTTCCCTTTCTCTACTCCAGGTACTAACTCTACTATTGCACAAATATAAATTCTTATGTTCAAAGGATGCATACTCAGCCTTACCGTAACTTCGATAATCACACGCTTCAAAAAGATAATATTTAGCTAGTTAGCTTCAAACATCCTATAAAAGCCTCCATTTAAACCCGTAACACACTTAAATACAAGTTCTACATACTTATCTGGTACATAAAATTTATTTCTTCAAACCCGTGGTCCTCCCAACCATCAAGGGAGGCTATGGCATCCTCCTCTTCGCTTCAGCTCCGTAGTTTCCCGCCGGTGCCACCGGGTTAACAATGGAATTCCTCCCGCCGTGACCTCCGGAAGTCCAATCCAATGCAGTGATATCCCGGGTTTGACAAGGGTTGCAGAAAGCTACTTTCAATTGGTCCTCCTAGCCTCTCAGAAATATACTTTCCCCTTTTTACCAAAGCTTTCACAGAACCCCCTCTCCTCTCCCGGGATTCCAACTTTATCCTTAGAGGAGAGGGTAACTATTTTTCCAACCGTCCCCAACCACCACCTATTCTGAGAAATTTTTTTCACCAACAAGATAGAAAGATATTTTCTTTTCATTTATTGGTTTCTCCTATTAATTTCATAAAATAAATAAAATAAAATAGTAATTATGTCTCATAAACCACAACAATAAAGTCCTTCTTGTCAGAAATAAAATAAGACAAATTGTCTTTTTAACTAGTTAATGCTAGTTAATTCTTAATGAGTCGTCACATCATCCTCCGGAAGTAACACTGGGTCTCGGTGTTTTGACCCATCTCTGCAAAGAGTTCCGGTAAGCTTCTCGCATAAAACTGTTTCATCCTTCCAAGTAGCTTCGTCCGGTCCAAAGTGCTTCCCACCGCACTTTCACCGAGATAACTACTCTTTTGCAGTAGTTCAAACTCTCTTCGATCACATATGCGTTTGCAGCTCTACCGTAAACTCGTGTATGGTTCTACTCGAATATTCTGCCACTGAATTACATGTTTTTTCATCATGCACATATCGCTTTAACAAAGATACATGGAACACATTGTGTACTTTAATATGATGGGCAAAGCCAACCTATAGGCTATTGGGTCCCACCCTTTCCGATATTTGGAAGGGTCCACATAGACGGGAGCTAGCTTTGGCACAAGAAGTCCACCTTAAGGTACTTCTTTTAGGCTTAATTCTCACATACACGTGGTCTCCTCACCTTGAATTCATGATAGGATCTTTTCTTGTCTGGAAAAAGACCTTTTTGTTTCTGTCTTACGCTGACCTTCAAATTTTGCCTTATTCTTTTTACTTACTTTCCATTTCAGCCCAACATTTCCAGGTCCTAACATTGATTTTGTCTCGGAGATCTGCTCCAGTTTATCGGTGTACGACATTGCCTATCCATATAACGCTTCAAAGGGACTCATTTTTCAGAGATTCCCGATATCCATTGTATATGCAAACTCCACTAGGTGCAGGTAATCTTCCCATTTAGTTGGCCACTGCATTACATACATGCGCAACATGTCCTCCATAAACTTGGTTTACCCGCTCGTCTACCCATCGGTTTGAGGGATGATAGGCAGTACTAAAGTGTATCTATGCTTCCTAGACCTGAAAACAAAGTTTTTCCAAAATGTGGATGTAAATTTAACATCTCGATCCGAAATCACGGTCTTAGGTATACCATGCAACCTAAAGATTTCCTTCATAAATATATCTGCAATGCACTATTTTGTAGGTGGATTGTACAGTATGAAATGGGTAGATTTACTTAATCTTTCCACCACTACCATAATGGAATCATGCGTTTCCTTTGTTCAAGGTAAACCCGTGATAAAATCTAAGGAGATAACCTCCCATTTCCACTAGGAATGGGTATGGGCTGCAATAGTCCCCGCAGATGTCTTTGATGCTCCACTTTAACTCGCTTGACATTCTAAACATTTGCTTAGATATTCTGCAATGTCCTACGCATACTCTGGCCAATAATATATCTTTCTTATTGCAGTAGAGCATCTTTTGATAGCCTGGATGGCCGGCGTAGTTGCCGTGGTGGTATTCCTCAGGATTAACTCATTAAGACTTGCGCGATTAGGAACATAGATTCTTCCATCGAAAAGTCAACATCTGCTTTCTTCGTTGCTTCCATACTCCGATGGCTTACTTGCTCCTTATCACTTTCTCCATTTGCCACCACAAGAACTTGTATCTTTAGGGTCCTTCTTGCTCTTCAATTGTTCTGACAGGTTGAGCTTTCTGGTTGACCGTAATACATTGCATATATACCCATGCAATTTTCTTGCTCAAAACATCCGCAACTCAGTTTTATTTTCCTCTTAACATGTTGTATATCCATGTCAAATTCACTCAAAAAGGCATTCCATATTGCTTTCGCCCTAGAGTTTAAATCTGCTTTCTTAAAATAGTTAGTCAAGACTGCTATGGTCTCGTTTTAAGTACAAATCTTTTGCCCGACCAGATAATGCCTCCATACTCGGAGAGTATGCACTCTATCTTGTGAGTTCTAAATCATAAGACGAAGTATTTTTGTTCATGTTCTCTCAACTTCCTAGACTCATAGGCTATTACTTTGCCTTCTTGTGTTAATACTTGCACCAACTCCTTCCTTGCTTGTGCATGGTACACACCACATAGTCTTTGACGGTTAGCCACCTTCAGCACTAGTCTGTTGTGGTTAGGAGTTGTTTCAGCTTTTCAAAGCTAATTCGACATTCATTCGTCCATTTGAAAGGTTTGCCTTTCTTTTGTCAAAGGATGTAATAGGATAGGCGATCTTAGAAAACCCTTCATATAAATCTTCTAGTAATATCCAGCTAGACCCATACATGATCTAATGTCCGCTACATTTTGAGGTACTCGCCATTCCAATATGGTTTTGATCTTTTTCGGATCAACGACTATTCCTTCATATTTGACACAACGTGTCCCAAAGTATTAGATTTCTGATTTAAAGAAGATCACATTTGCTAAACTTAGCATAAAGTTTGATGCTTCCTCAGTATCTCAAAACTATTCTCGGATGTTTCTTATGTTCCTCCTCACTTTTTGAGTATATTAATATGTCATCTATGAAAGATCAGTACAAAATTATCCAAAGAACTGATGAAAAATGCCATTCATTGAGCCTCATAAAAGGGATTTGCTCGGTAGATTGTTAATCCGAAAAGGGCAGTACCATGAAACTCATAATGTCCATATCGAGTGCGGAATGCCGTTTTGAAAATATCCTCATCCTTAATCCAAATCCGATGATATCCGGATCTTAAGTCTATTTTTGAGAACACCTTAGCACTCTCCTCACTCGATCAAATAAATCATCGATTATGGGTGAAAGGGATATTTGTTCTTAACTAGTCAACTTATTAAGCCGCTCAGGTAGTCCATACACATGCATAAGGTGTATGTCCTTTTCTTAACAAAAAGGAAACTGGTGCTCCCACGGAGACACACTTGGGCGAATATAACCCTTGTCTAACGTGCTCTTGTGAATCGTATTTTTAACTCCAGCTACTCCGGCACACTCATTCTATAAGGGGTCTTCGAAACCGCAGAGGCCTCCGGGAAGCAATTAAATAGTGGAGTCAATATCTCTTTGGGTGGTAAACCATGAATGTTTTCCGGAAAATACATCCATAGAATTCCTGTGCTACAGGAATATCTTCCATTATTGGAGCCTTTTCCTCTGGAGTCATGCATATCCTACTCGTATTGCATACAACTGACATCCCTTTTCGATACACTTGCCCATCCGGGATGTCGTTATTGGTCGTAATTGTACGAGCTTTTCTTAATTCCTTTGAATTTCTATATGCAGTGCCATCTTGCATTCTGTACTAGATAATCTTTTCTTTACAATCCACTAGGGTCCAAGTGCTTCTCCAGCCAGTCATCCATACCCAATAACACATCATAAGACCCCAATGGTAGAACATTTAAGTCCACTTGCAGTGTTGCTCTGCCACCTCCGACATGCAGTTAGCAATTTGTCACGGTTACCTTGCGTTTTGCCCTAGGTGGCTAGCTTTGAACTAGCCGAAGAATTTTTAAATTTTGTGTTCTTTTAATTTGCACAATCTCCACTAATTTGGGACTTACATAACTCAAACTAGCTCCAGGGATCTACCAAAATTGAAACAGGTTTAGATAGTAAAGGTACCTTCTAGCTCGATCATGGTGGGTCGGAAACGTCGACTGTCGGTCCTCCAAGGATACATCGATGCGAGGTATGTTTACACGCCACGTCCCCCACCATTGATGCCTCCTATACATTTGCTACAGCTTTCACTCTTTATTTCCGTTGTGGACAGTGTTTATAGTAGTGCGCTTCTCCACGACAACAGCTGTAGGGAGGTTTAGAATTTCTCCTTGTTCGCTTTGCTTGATGCTTTTGTGGGTTTTTTCCTCGACTGGCCACTTGGTCCTCTGATGGTTTTTACCAAAACTGATTACTTGCATGGTGTTCGTACGTAGCCTTTAAAATTGTTGCTTTTACTTTGTTTTTGAAAAGTAGAGTGATTTTTCTGATTTTTCTTTGGCTGCCATCCTTTTTCCACCTTCACCCTTGGTCTTACTCATTGCTGGTAGCACATTCGTGCTTTACGAGTAGCTTCATCCATAGTCTCGGGGGTTAACAAACTCTATTCGCTCTCTCATGGGAGCAGGTAAAAGCTTGCTCAAGAACCTTCTGCACACCTTGGCTTTTTTCTTCTCGGAGATAAGGTACATAACGTAACAGTGGAAGTAATATTTTGTGACATAATCATCCATGGTCATTTGGCCCAGCGAAGATCATGGAATTCCTTGGCTTTGTCATCATAAAACCTATGTCAGGTAATTGTCCTTCAAGTACCGTTGATAATTGTTCCCACGTAATACCTCGCTCATCAATGCTGCGAACATTCTTCACCTCTTCCCACCACAGGGTGGCTTTCTCTCAATGCGGTATATAGCCAATCGAGCCTTTCGTATTCTTGCTATACTCATACACCTGAAATACTTTATTTATATTGATTAACCAAGCCTCAGGTGCTTCTTCGTGCCTCACCATCGACGTCGGTGGCTTAATTTTGCGAAATCCCCCTTGCAATTCCCACTTTTCTGCCTTTTGAAGATCTTGCGATCTGACGTATTGCCGAACTCCACCTCATTATAATTCTCGTTTTTGCTCTTTTGGGAGGGGCTCCTCATCATATCTACCCAGTAGTGTCATTTCTAGTTTGTTTGCTCATCTGTTTCGTTGATAACTCTTTTTTCGGCGACTGGGGTGTCTCCATTTCTTGATTTTGTTTGTCGGATAAACTCTTCAGATCTTTTCTTGGTCGTGCGAGCGAGCCTCTCGTTATCCCTCCGACTCTTATCATTTCTTCTTGTAGTTGATGTACCGTATTTAGCAGAAATGCAATTTGATTACCGTTGCTCTCCAAAGCATTCGACTCGTCTTTTGGTGTTGTTCCACAGCTTAATTGAACCCACTATCATGGATTCGTCTTATCGTTGGGCCTTGAGTCTCCTCCAAATCTGTGATTTGTGATGCCGTACCTTCCCTCATTTATCTCGCTTCCTCTCAAAGGTGCACCACACAGACACACAACTCTTCATTTTTAGTGACTCCAGGATGCCAGCAGTAGCAAACTCGGCTTTGATACCACTTGTCACATTCACTAACCACAAAAATTACGTTCATATTCCGCCATAAGTATAATACACCCCACGTCGGCCTTACTATTTTCACCCAAGTCGATTATAGATCCTATGCATTTGACAAAGCAACAAATACAATGAACCCGAATTGCACAAAGATTTGGCATTAATACAATGGATTAGCTTGTGGTTAACCACAATTTCTATGTACGTACCGTCTCCTCAAGAGCGCATTTTATTTTTCTTTACGTTCAATACATAGAACATGATAATGCCCGCAGAATTATTATTGTGCTACCACCTTGGAGTGCTAAGTCTAATGCTTTTAATGATGAGATTTCATTCTTGTAATGACATTAAAATGTAAGGGTTGCAACTCGATTATAGTCTTGCCACTTGGCACAAAAATCTTTCCGTCCGTGCAAATATGCCATACCTATGGTGTGGCGAACACAACAGTGATTACCTCGGGGGACACCAGTAGGACAGGCCTCGATTCCCATGGCATTCGTTGCGAAGGAAAGAGAACAGTCCGGGAGTATTCGGCCAGTTCACTTGTCTTGCACTCGGAGATCTCCCATGGCGTGCTAGCAGGGAGTCATGTTTCTTTGCTGGTTTCTCCGCCACAGCGCCATAAGAAGCAGCCAGATCTCGCCCCTTAACTCCCCTATTTCCACCATGGCTTGCTGCGTGCGTTGGTGAGCAAAATCCTCTCGTTTCTCAGGGACCTATTATTCACACAGAGAGTTAATTTTACAAAGTGAGCCTTGGCGTACTTCTCTCCGTTATTGAGGTTAAGCCTCTTCGCCAACCTTGGCAACTCATGGAGAAAGGTACCGCTTCCCTACGGCTGACCGCTCGCATCGCAAAAATTCATGATTTCCAAGCCCGAGCAGTGTCTCACTCACCAAAGTAGCTAATTTTCCTTTATCGTTTCCGCATTTCGACATGATGCAAACCTTTTCAGTAAGACCCTCAAGTCATTTCTGCCGAGGTTTTTAGGCTCTGCACACGTTGACCGAATATCATTTATAGCTTCGCCAATATTCCAACGGGGTTTTGTCTTTGTCGTGCGGTGTCGGTGGGTTATCACTCAAACCTCCTCCTTCAACCTTCCATTAGCTCGACTCTAGCCACGACTAAACATCGTTTCTCTCGTCCACAGGTGCACTATGATGTATACGAGAGTTTTGTAGCCATTTCACGTCAATGTGTTTCTCTTGGAAAAGTAGTGCCTAGTTTTGCTTTACGCGGCTTTAGGTTTATAACTCACACATGCATATTTTATTGTAATTAAACAACGTTCTGCTGAGCAACAAATTTATGTAAATCATGTTAATAAGCTCACAAGTTGCTATACAAGTAGTCACAGATCCTGAACCCATTCTCTCGCCACGAGTTGCTCCAAACGCCTCGCTCGAGCCTCTCGTATATGTGCAGGTATGAGACCCCGTGACCCACGCCGGTTTTGGCCTAATATCTTATGCATGGTTCTCGCCTTCCGTTGAGATCTATTATAAATATTTTTAACTTAGAAAATCCGCCCTCGCTTTCTATATATTTGGACCGTAAGTTTGTTGTAATTAATTTCTCCACTCACGCACTATCAATCTCCGGCAAGGGTTTATGGATGCATAAGCTTATTATTTACCTCATCGTGTCTCAAGTGATACTTTCCGAAATGTTACAGGTGCTTATGGGTAGAATTTTCTGTTCTTGCAAAAAGATTACTTCGTGCTTAAAAAATCTTTCTCTCTATGTGATTTATGTAAAGAGGGTTTTCAATATTTGTTGTTAACGGGTTGTTTTTTTCTTTTTCTATTATGTATCAATGACGTATCAGGTACAGTCACAACTAGACAATCCTACCGCTTTACTCATTATTCGATTCACCTTTTTACATATGGTGACCCTATCCACCGTTGAGAGACCCGCGTATATTATCTTTCTTTCTCCGAGAGGCAAGGGGCTAGGTAGGGTTTTGGCCCAAACCCGAGCACCTCAAGCCTTAGAAATTTCTCTCGATTGTTTACTCGCAGCGCTCACAAAGATTATAATGCTAGTAATTATTAATGCATGTATTCCCTTTTTCATAACTACTTTTTCGTTCCATTATTCGTTTTCACCAGGGTACTTTCAATAAATTTTTCGAACAATGGGTTCATGATCTGCGTCAAAGGATGCTATAAATTTCCTATAAAAAAACATAAATATTATATATATATAAAAGGAAAAATTTTAAATTTTCGCAGAGTCTTACCCCGTACCTTGAAATTTAACGTAAAAAGTATTATCATATCAAGATCTTCCCTTTTTCACCTGCAGTACTAACTCTACTAATGCACAAATATAAATTCTTATGTTCAAAGGATGTATACCAAGCCTCCTTAATGACACCTCGATAATCACACCATTCGATAAGACAATATTTAGCTAGTCACTTTAAACAACCTAAAAGCCTCTATTTAAAACTTGTAACACACTTAAACACAAGTTCTTCATACTTATCTCAGTACGTAAAATTTATTTCTTCAAATGTGGTCCTCCCAACCATCAAGGAGGCTATGACGTCCTCCTCTTGCCCCCTAGCTCCGGCATCACGGGCCGGTGCCACGGGTTAACGAAAGCGAATTCTCTGCCGTGACCTCCGGAAGGCCAAATCTGACCATAGACAAATATCCTAGTTTACAAGGGTTGGTGCAAATCTACTTTCGATTGGTCCTCCGCGCTCTAGAAAATAATTTCCCCTTCTTACCAAAGCTACCGTAACCTCGTCTCGGATTCCAACTTTATCCTCAAAGGAGAGGGTAAGTGTTTTTTCCAATCGTTCCCAAACACCACCTATTCCGAGAAACTTTTTTACCAACAGACTTAGAAGATTTTCTTTTTCATTTATTGGTTTCTCCTATTAATTTCATAATCAAAAAATAAAAAATAGTAATTTGTCTCATAAACCAAAACGATAAAGTCTTTCTCTACGATAAAAATAAACAAATTGTCTTTTAACTAGTTAATGCTAGTTAATTCTTAATGAGGTTGTTACAATAACTAAATTGATACAATAATTTTTTCATATTACATTTTTTTTAATTAATCAATTTATTGAAAATGGCAAAAGGGTATAAGTTTTTTTTGAGATAAATATGAACCTCTCATATGCTATTACTACTAAGAATATTTTAGAACATTTTGTGGAGGTTAAATCTCTACCTTCCACCTAATTATGCAGGTAGGCATGTCTTCCAAAAAAATTTGTGGAGACTAAATCCCCTACCATCCATCTAATTATGCAAATAGGCATGTCTATTTTGAAATAGAGTTTCCAAAATTTTAACATAATTATCAAAAATTATTAGATGGATGGTATGGATTTAGCCTCCATAAAATATTCTAGAAATATTCTTACTATTATACAGCAAACCAAAAAGTTAAGAGTTATATTCAAAGTAGTTATGTGTTTTTTTGGTCTTTAATTAAATTGATTAATTTCATAAAACTATCATATAGATAAGTGTTATATAAAACTTTATTATAGTGACAATAATATATTAATAGATTATCTTATTAACCCATAGTGTTTTAACTAAATTTATTTATAGATTAAAATTCTTTAAGATAGAATTGGAAGAAACTCTCTAGTTAAAAAAATCTTGTTATTTGTTTTAAATATATATCAATCTATATATAATATCATTTTTTTATAATTAATAATAATAATAAATTAAATAAAGTCAAACGTAAAATGTTCCCTTTTAGAATAATGATTTCATAATCTCTCCTACCCACTATTATCACTCTCCCCCTTATCATATGTTAGAGAATTAGAAGATGTTGAATCGTTAAATCATCAAAGGCGATGTTCAGTAGTTCGATCATCACACGGGAGGCAAATGTAATATCTTAATGAAGGTGTCCCCATCTATACCATGTCTCCACAAAAAATTTCTTTATCTTCCATAAATGTTGCACGAGCTTTACGGTTTTCGAATACTAGATATGTCATGGACGGATCATAGTATAACTGCCATGGTCATCTATTTTAAATAAAGTATAATAAAGTACAGATTGAGATGGACAAACAACTTGAATAAATAAAATTGCAATCAGAAAATCTTTCTTTTAGTATTATAAGTTAGCACCATTCATATTCATGTTATGTGGTGTTAATGTTTATTTATCATATTAAAAATGAAGTATATTACTATAAGTTAGCATTATTTACATTATGTAGTGTTAATGTAGTGTAAATGTTTATGTATTATATTAAAAAATGTAGTATATCACTATAAGTTAGCACCACTTACATTATTTGATATTAATGTGAGGTAAATGTTTATATATCATATTTAAAAATGAAGTATATAATTACCACATTTGATGGGTAAGTTAGCACCATTCTTACTCCGTAGTGTTAAAGTGGAGTAATTTTTTATTGATCTTATTGAAAGTGGAGTATATCACCATATATTTAAAGAAGTGGTGTATGATATATTGTCAAGTTCTATAAAGTAGGGTAGTTAACTTTGTGTTTGCCATGTTGGCATGTACAAGTGGATTTATTTATGTGAATTTCAACCATAACCATAAAAAAATTACGAATATTTATATTATGAATATATAAATTAGAACTAAACTCACAAATATTTATATTATAACATTTATTTGTTTGTCATGTTTACATGTAAAACTAAAATTCCTGTATGTAAGTTTGCACCATAAATACAACAAATTCAAATTTTAAGCCCTTCATCAAGCTTTTAAAAGGTCCATTAGGACTGAATAAAACCCTCAAATAAACTACATAGCTCCATCCTGCTATGGAGCTTGATGGAGACACATAGCTCGATAGAGTTATAATATGTACATGTGCCATTAAATTTTGCTTCAAGTTAATGATAGTGTTTTATGGGCTCATGGCATTGAGAATCCAATAGTATTTCACATGGTATAGTATGGTTTGCATTTTTATATTATACTTAGTATATTTTTTGTTATTTTGCTACATATATGCATGCATGTAATTTTAGAATTTGTTATTGTTATTAATTTTATACATTTTATAGTGTTTTTTTTTGTAAGCTTGGTAGAACTTCTTTTTCATCCATTTTATAAACAACAAACAACTAGATTTACCACTTTGGTGGTCTCAACTCGCCGTGAGAAGGGAACCAAATCTGTTGGCCACCTGATGGCGTGGCATGCCATAAAAAAAATAAGGTTTTGAGTCTGTCGTACCAAGCAAAAAAAGCCTAGATAGTCACACATATATATTTTTCATAGATTGACTAACATATTTATCGGACACTTGAAATTTAAATGCTAGCCGCATATAAATACTAAGCAAAAAGGAAAATTAAAATAGTCATGAACTACTCAGCCTCGTCTAGAACCGAGGCCGACTCCATCGGTGCCGAAATCCTCGAACCGAGGTACCAGCTTGCTCAAAAGGCTTCGAAATACATGGGAGGTGGTAGTCAATACGCTCGAGGCACCCATCCTGTTTCCTCGGGTGGAACTTGATCTTATCGAACTCATTTCGAACTCGCTCTTGTACTGCGGGAAGTCTTGGGCTAATGTCACCGTGCTCATAGAGATATGCTCCAAGGCTTTGCCAAGGATGCTCTTCATAGACCAATAAAGATACAAATGTCCGCTTTGAATTATGTTAGTATGCATCTTGTTTATCCCAGATCCGGTATTAAACCTCTCCATTCTTTTGTATCCATCTCTATCTATGCATGTCTATATATGTCAACTTCCCATTTTTTAATGAGCTTTTGAATTTCCTCTCGATGTGTTCTCGTGGTATGCTTTCGCTACCTCTTGGATCACATATATTGTAGGCCTCCATCCTCTCGCTTGCTTCGGGGGTGAGATGGGTTGGGCTTCTACCACCTTCCCTCTATCTTTTCGGCCACGACCTCAAGTCTGTAGGGCTCTTAGAATGGTCATGAGTTGTAGGACTCTTGTAGCGTGCTATCCCACAATCTTTTTACTAGGTTTTCGGGTAGGTGACCTATCCACACAATCAAATGGAGGCATAATTCCATATAATGAAAATGATCAAAGCATCCATGCATCCCAGTTATCAGAAGAAAGGTGACTCGGGGGGCCTCTTCCCGGGACTTCTCCCCTGCTCATCCCTCTGTGGACCCATCGCCCTCATACCCTACTTAATTTTTTGCCATCTCATGTCCCCGACGATCGTGCGCACCCCGAAAATTATCCCCATAACCCAAAGAGCTCCACCTTCCTTCAATCTCTTGACCTCCCTTTTTGGTTTCCTCTCTCTCATCATACCTCCCACCCTCGAAATTGACAGAGGAGGTGTTGCTTCCCATTTCTCGGCCCCTGGGTGGAATTCCCCTCTCCCATTCCCCATGTGCACCGATCCCAAGTAGCTCAATGTGGTATAAACCAAACAAATCCTCTAAACTAAACACAAACCTAGACTTTGCTCCTTTACTCTATACCCCTCGGCAGGATTGCCCAACCCCTCAAAATTCCTTCTTGTTGGCATCCCTTACACGATAGACTCGCACTTGGGTGCATGTCGAGACCGTGCCCAAATTCCTACTCCGACGCTAGAGGGCAGAGACCCAAAAGAACCCCAACATTCCCCCAACCAAAGTCGGAATTGTTCATCTTTCCCCTACCCAACAGAAGACTATACCAATCCCAAGCTTAATCCCCTTAGGCTCCCATAGAGACCGGCCCAAATCATAAAACGTAAACATGGCATGAACAAGGGAGAGGAAACCAAGCACATACATGTGTTTCTCCATGGTGGAAGTGAAATAGAGGGTTTTTATCCCATTGTCATGTATGCGCCAAAAGTCTTTCCGTCATAAGAAAACCCCCCACACCTTCCTCCACACTCGTTTTGAGCTCCATGCGTGGGCCTCTGGTCCCGCTACCTCACCTTGTGCTACATGTGCATAGTACAACCCTATTGCCCTTGCCACTCATGTGGAAGGTGGAGGGCTTCAACCCCCAAGGCCACTACCATTAACACTAATGGGAGGGTCGATATTCTTCGTTACACCTCGATCAGGGGAGCCGAGTCTCGAGAAGCTGTGGTTGAGCTCTACGCCCTCCATACCTCCCTCCTTCCCTCCCTCTCTCTCTCTCTCTACCCTCCCTATGTCTCTTCCTCACTCTCTTACTCTCCCTCCCTCCCTTTCGAGTATCTCTCTCTATATCCATGTCCCTCTCTCTCTCTCATCCCTCTCTCTCTCTCCCTCCCCCGCTCTCTCTCTCCATCCCACCCACGCTCTCTCTCTCTCTCTCCCAATCTCTCCCTCTCTATTTCCCCTCTCTCTCTCCCTCCCTCACCCCTAATATCCCTCTCCCTCTTTGTCTCCCTCCCTCCATCCCTCTCTCTCTATCTCTCTCTCTCTCTCTACCACCCTCTATCCCTATATTTCTCTCTATCTTTCCCTCCCTCCGTCCACCGCTCTCCCGCCCTCTCCCTCGCCTCTCCTCTGCCTCTCCCTCTCTCTCTCCATGTCTTTCTCCCTTTGTCTCTTTCTCTCCCTATCTCTCCCCCCTCGTCTCCTTTCCCCCTCTCGCTCTCTCTCTCTCTCTCTCTCTCTCTTATTGCAACAATTACCTACCGCAACATCTCCCTCCCTCCCTCCATCTCCATCTCTCTCCCCCCTCCCCACCGACACTCTCCACCACCCTCTCCCTTCTTCTCTATCCCATTCTCTCACCCCCTTACCTCTCCATCTTCATCCCTCACTCTTTCCCTTCTTCCCTCCTTCCCTCTCACCCTCCCTCCCTCCATCCTTCTATTCCCCACTCGTCACTCCCTCCCTTCCTCTCCTTATAATCCCTCCCTTCCTCTCCTTATAGCTCTCTCTTTCCCCATCATTCCCTCGACACCCCTTCTTTTACTCTCATTTTCCCTCCTCCTTCCATTTTCCACTCCATCCTCCCATTTTCTACCTTTCCTCTTCCTTTCTACAAATGGGTGGCTTTATTTATCACTAACTATCTAAAAAGTAAAACGCTAAAATAAAAATAACATATTGTAGAATATAATATATTTTAACACATTATATAAATATCTCTCATTGAGATAAAACCCATAATACATTCTATCTCTAAAACATATAATGTAGAAAAACTAAATATATAAAAGGAATAAAATAAAAAGAAAAAACAAACTCAAATTTAAATTAAACAAAATATAATAATTTTTATTTTTTTTATTTTTTTTAATTTATATATAAAATAAACATAAAAATTGTTATGATAAAGTAGAAAGATATTACATTACCACCCAAAAAAAACTTAATGAATACTAAACCGAGTGATGACTTGGTATGATCGTATTTCCTATATATTTCCAACCACATAACCCCACCCAGTTCCAATCGAGTTCCAATGATGACTAAGCCTTTGCTAATTTGGCGATTGCTTTTTTCTTGTTATTAACTGCTAAACACCTTAACGTGATCATTGGAGGTTTTCTGCACACCACGTTATGGGACTTTCTTAGCCACGTTAGCCTTCCGCAAAACATTATAACTTGTTATATGTTATTAATTTTACTTGCTATAATATGTATCATCGTGATCATTCTAGAAGGGGTTTTTTGTTCGTTCTGAATGGCACATGAAATGAGCATTCTGTCATTTTTACTAATCAGTTAGGTGTCCAATATAGGTCGCATATATCATAGGCATTCTGCGATCATTAACATTGCCACATGATAGTTGAATACGTTGAAAATTTGTGGAAGTATTCAGTAACTTCCACAACTTCCAACAAACTTATTTCTTGGTTTTTAAATTTCTCAGAGGATACACCCTAAGCTCGAATCAGTTTTTACAAATTTAACTTTCTCAACCACAGTAAACATCGAATTTAAGAAGGCAAAAACGTGTGTGATGCCAATTAAGGTTTCATTTTCACATTCCAAAACGGTCCGGATAACCGTGTTGGCAAATCGGTTAGCGCATTAAGGTTGCATGGCATTTTCATGTAAATGTGAATCGATGGATACAGTATAAAGAAAACGCTCTAGGTTGATTCAACATATACCATAGACATTCTACGATCATTAACATGAGGCATTAGGTAACTTCGAAATTTCGAAAATTTGTGGACGTATTCGGTAACTTCCACCACTTCCAACAGACTTATTTCAAATTTGTGGAGGTTATGGATACACCACTTTATTTATTTATTAATATTTCTTTCATTTTTTTTTAAATTAATATTTCCTTCATCTAACAAAAAATATCAATCACTTTATTATTTATTTTATTTATTAATATTTTATTGGAAGGAAGAAAAAAAAACCAATCAGATTTATAAAAAAATGAAACGATGATAGCACAGAAAAACTTGTACATACCTTACTAATATGGATCTAAACCCATTTGCCATAAATTGTACATGTCTAACTAATATTGATCTGAACCCTATTCACACAATCTCGTTACAGGAACACATTCTCTCGAAATGGGGTATTTGAAAACCATATTAGAAAGATAAAAAGAAAGAATATATACGTGACTAATATTGATCAAAACCCATTCGCACAATCTCGTTATACGAACACATTCTCGAACACATTCTCGAAATGGGGTATTTGAAACAATATTAAAAAGATAAGAAGAGATAACATATATGAAAAAAACGAAATTACATAAATTTATTATAACACACTCTTTTGATTATAAACTCGCAAATATATTTTCTCAGTGTCGCCAATATCCTTCATCGGGCAGTGGACAATGCACCAACATCATGTTTTCCTTAGCGAAGGTCTTCATACAGAGGGACCTTCAAACAGAGGTAATGGAACACACCCATCATGCTCGGCTTATTTTGAGTTTCGATTTTTTTGGTCTAACAAATTCACCACTCGGTTAGTTCAATATTTCTTTATACATATAACGCACAATACCCAACTCCAAGAAACAACGCACTAATACTTGGGATAAGATAACAACCTTTAACTAGAGGAATTTAAAGAAACAAATTAACAGATAAAATTAATGAATCTCAAGATACGGAGCACTAATATTTAGGTATTCAAAAACACTTTTGCAACCTTTTTCTAGAAGAATTTGAAGAAGCAAATTAACAGAAAATCCTTTTATAATTTTTGTTTCGGGACGGATACTTTAAGTTTTGATGGACCAATTCTACCCGTAAAATTGATTACTTAAATTGACGAGGCATGGACAATTTTTTCCAAATAAAATGGACTTACCCCTGTTTGCTCAATCCGAGATTGTTGGCAATCCTTAACAAGGAACCCAACGATAGATTGAAGTAAGGAACCCAACGATAGATTAAATTACTTCTGATGTACTTCATAATGAGGAAGAAATTTCTCCCAATACACCCTGCAAGTGTAGTGTGTAAAGAAAGATAAACTAATAAGAAAAAATTTTCTGAATGTCCGGAACCCGAAATTCACCAACGCCTAGACACATACATTTCAGGAATTTAAATGCATTTAAAAATTGATGGAAATTTTCGATAATTTCAAACAAAACAGGAAGCAAAGTTCCTCAACTCAACACAAAGAAATGAGAAATTTGGACAAAGAGGATATGGAGAAAAGTTTCCGTTTTTATTAACCATAAAAATGACAATAAAAATTACAAACTTCTTCGAACTACGATCCGGAATAACTAAAAACTCCATACTTCGTTTTACAAACTCGTTTTTTTTAACACAGATTACGATTCTTTGAAACACGTGTTTCGACAATAGGCGTACGATTCTTTGAAACACGTACACGCTTGCTCGAAATAGCCTCAGCAGAATGCATGTCTGCTCCAAAAACACAAAGCGACTTTGTTTTCTTGCTCGTTTTCTCTCGCTCTGTCTTCTTCTCTACCTTCTTCAATTTCTCAAACTCTCTTCTAACATTCTTCTAACCTCAAAGAAGAACTAGCTCGTTCATCATATTTATAAGTAAAAAGCATTTTTGACTTATAATATAAAAAATACAAAATATCTTCTAATGCATATCCGCGTATTGAATGCACAGGAAAGCGGTGGGAGTTAACATGCGGCTTTTGGTAAATAAAATCGGTCATGCCGCGAGCTCAATAACTTCGCAAATTTATTGCTTGACTTTCAGACCCATCCGCCTTGCTAAAATATCTGCGGCAATCGAATTTTTTTTCCAACGCGTTTTATGTTGCGGTTGGAATTAAATTCCAACACTCCCCCTTAATTTCAACTCGCTAGGTTTTTCACCATACCCGGGCATTCTTCCGAAATGATCAAAACTTTTCTTTGCCAATGGTTTTGTCAAGATGTCACTAAGTCGATCCTCCGTTCTGCAGTCTTTGCAAAACAATCTCACCATTGTTAACCAATTCACGTATGAAGTGAAATTTGGTGTCTATGTGCTTTGTTCTTTTTATGAAAAACAAAATTTTTTAGACAATGCTATTGCTGAGCTATTATCACGATGAAATGGTTGTGCCCTTTTTTCTTGTTCATGACACAAGTCTGCGAGAACTCTTCTCACCCACACTCTGCTGGGCATGCTGCTCGCCGTTGCTGCCACGTACTCGCTCACTGTTGACAAAGCCACTATTGGTTGCTTTTTGGAAGCCCATGAGATGGCTCCCGATCCCATATGAAACACATATCCCGATGTGCTCTTCCTATCATCAACACTTTCAGCCCAATCACTCGTCGTTGTAACTCGTCAACATGAAACTTTCGAAGAGGAGTATAAAATACCAAACCCCTTCGTTCCATTCACATGCCTTAGAATCCCACTTGGTCGCTCGCCAATGAGTCTCTTTCGGTCTTTTCATAAACGCGAGATTAAACTCACAACGTGCATAATGTCCGGCCTAGTTGCAGATCAAGTACATGAGGTCGCCAACTATGCTCTTGTACAATTTTGGATCAAAATCCTTGTCGCTGTCTTCTTTGGTCAATTTCAACCCCATTACGACTTGGAGTCACAAGCGCCTTCGTCGTTCGCATGTTAAATCTCTTCAACATCGCTTCTACATATTTAACTTGGGAAATGAAAACACCATTTTTCACTTTGGTCTACTTCAATTCCAAGAAAATATCTTAAGAAGCCCAAGTCGATCATTTCAAATTCAATTTTCATGATCGCTTTTAAAATCAACAATGAGAGAAGCATCATTGCTAGTAAAGATTAAATCATCTACATATAAAACAACAATAAGAATCTTACCGTCATTCTCCTTTATGTAGAGTGTGGGTTCACCATCACACTTCTCAAACCCATTCTCAATCGAGATAAGCATCTATTCCGATGTACCATGCTCTTGGAGCTTGCTTGAGCCCATAAAGAGCCTTCTTCAGTCTTGCGTACTTTATGCTCTTGGCCTTCAACTTCGTAGCTCCGGAGGTTGTTCAACATAAACCTCTTCTTTCAACACTCCATTCGAATGCGGATTTAACATCCATCGATAAATCTTCCATTTGTGTTGTAGCTCGCAATAGACAACACCCGTTCGACTGTTTCCATCCTTGTTACTAGTGCGAAGGTTTCATCATAGTCTCTTCCTTGCTTTGCCGCTTGTAGCCTTTCACAACAAGTCTTGCTTTATACCCTGTCAATCTTGCCTTCGACATTGCTTTTGGTCTTATAGACCCACTTAACTCCAATGGCATCTTTGCCTTCAGGGAGTTCCACTAACTCCCATGTTTTACTCTTCTCAATTGCACCAATTTCTTCATTCATTTCTTCGATCCATTTATCTTCATTTACAAAGCATCTTCAAAAATGAATTGGGTCATCAACATGACAATATAAAGCGAATAATGAATTCAGTACCGGTATTGTTACTTACCTCTCCTTGTTCATAAATCTCATTCATATTTATGAATCTTGGTCTTCTTGGTGTGCTTGGAGTTCCATCCAGAACTTGAGGGTATTTCCCTGATCCTCGTGGTGTGCTTGGAGAAGCACTTCCTTGACTTCTCAAGGGTCGTTCGAATTCCGACTTGTGGTGTGGTTTGTTGTACTTGCCTGTGGTGGAGGAGGAGCCACCCGAAAAAGGGTTATTTGTCTGCTGTCCCTTCCTCTTCTTCTTCGTGAGACACAATTGTCTTCACATTCAACGTCTTCTCTAAGCTTCCATCCCAAGCTTCATCTTCAATGAACTGCACATCTCTCGCTTACTATCAATTTCTTGGTCAATGGATTATAGAGTTTGTATGCTTTTGACTCATCACAATAGCCAATAAAGACACACTTCTCCCCCTTACTCGTCAAGCTTCTTCCTTAGTTGATCCGGTACATGTGCATATGCTACACGGCCGAATACTCTCATGTGAGTGACAATTTGCTTTTGACCACTCCATGCTTCTTCCGGTATTTTGTTCATGACGGCTTTAGTTGGGCATCTATTCAAGATGTAAAGCTGCGCAAGTGACGACTTTTCCGCCCAATACTCATGCGGCAAGTGTTTTTGCCTTCGAGCATACTCCCGACCATGTCCGGTAATGGTCCTATTCTTCCTTTCGCAACACCGTTTTGTTGAGGTGTATACCTCGCGGTGAACTCGCTTTTGTATGCCATTCTCTCGCAAAAACGCAGAAAGTCTTTCGAGATGTACTCTCCACCTCTATCTATTCCGAGCACTTTGATGTAATGCCCACACTCGCTTTTCAACAAGAGTTTTGAAGTGGCGGAATTTCTCAAACACTTCACTCTTCTGTTTCAAAGATATACACCCATGTCTTTTACTCGGGTGTAATCATCAATGAAAGTTAAAACATATTTATTTCCGGAAAAATGATGGTATTTTGCATCGGGTCCACACACATCGAGTGAAAAAATTTCTAATGGTGCTTTTTCCCTTATACTCTTTCTCGCCGGAAAGCTTTCTTTGTGTTGCTTGCCCAAGATGCGACTCTTCACAAAGGTACAGTCGTTTCTCGATCAATGGCAATCCCTTTACCATTCCCTTTCGTGTAACGTATTCAAGCCTCCGAAATTGAGATGTCCAAATCTCAAGTGCCACAACCAATTCTCATCTTTCACTTGTTCTCCGAAAGACTTCTTGTGTTACAATGCAATAGTTCTTCCTTCCTTCAAATATTCCCCGAGTTTGAGAGGAAACATTCTATTGCTGGTCATCCGCACTCGTGCAATGATCTTCTTACTTGGAGGTATGTCTCCGATTGTACACATATCATCTTTGAAGAACACATTGTAACCTTTGTCAATGAGTCGTCCAATGCTCAAAAGATTACATTTCGGACCCAGGTAAATAGTATACCTCGGGCACAATCATCTGTTCTCCATTTCTTGCTCGGATACTTGACTCCGCCCTTACCCTTGACAGATATCTTACTATCGCTCTCGTTGTTACCTCGTATTTCACATTTTCATCCAGATTGGCAAACATTGCAATATTTCCGATCATGTGATTACTACAACTCCGAGTCTAAGAACCAAAAATCTTCTTGTTTGTCTTGTGCAACGTTAGATGTTAACAAACGACAATCTTTGGATTCTTATCTTCTTCATTTGCAAAATTAGCATTCCGCCTATTATTCATGTCATTTTTCTTTTTTCTACATTCATTGGCATAGTGCCCATATTTCTTACAATAATGACATTGGACTTGGGATTTGTCATACCTTTGTCCATGAGCTTCTTGTTTGCTTGAACCTTCATCTTGGTTCTGATTGCGGCTCCTTCCGCTTGTGCTTGCGTGGATTATTTCACGCCTTTGTTTTGGCTTCTTCCACGACCTCTCGTTATTTGCTCTGCCTCGACCTTTTCCTTGGCCGAAAGACATCCGAGTCTTGAATGCTTGCTCAAAAGAGGAATCCGTTCCTCTACTCGCCCATGTTCATGAGACATAAGAGAAGCATTCGAGCTCATCTACCGTGAACTCGTGAGAGATCCTTTGTTTCTTCTATTGCTACCACAATGACTTCAAACCTTGAGGGTAAACTTCTCAAGATCTTCTCTACAATCCTTCTTTCTTCAAGAATTTCACCATGATATCTAATCCGGGTTATCAACCCAATAACCCCGAGTGAAGAAAGAATCTATTGTATCGAATTCCTTCATGCTCGAGTGTTTCAAAGTCTCTCCTCAACATCCGCAACTTTGCAGCTCTTCACCTTCTCCATGCCTTGATAGCGCGTTTTGAGAATATCCCATGCCTCTTTGGATTTTGTTGCTGCCGCAATCCGTGGAAAAAACACTCTCATGTACCGATTGAAAGAGAAAAAAGAGGGCTTTGGCATCCTTCTTCCCGTCGCTCTTCAAAAGGTCTCTTTCTCACTCGTCAAAGCAGCCCAACGCCTGCTACATCCGCAGTTCGGTATAGCCGGTGTCAACCGGGCCCCATATTCCACGAGAAGCAAACAATGCTTTCATTGTTATGGACCAATAACCGTGATTTTTCCCATTAAACGCGTGGCGACTGGGAATTTGTCAAACCAGGGCTCAGACATCCGCCATCTTCGCTCGTAAAAGAAAAGAAAAAGATACCTTGATCTGTATAATAAAAACAAGCAAGAACTTTCTCTGCTGGAGAAATCTGCTCACTAAGCTTCTTACGACTCTCGCGAGTGGAAAAACAAACTCGTTTTTGACTCACTCGAGTGCCTAGACCAGACTCGATACCATGATGGAAATTTCCGATAATTTCAAACAAAACAGAGGAAGCAAAGTTCCTCAACTCAACACAAAGAAATGAGAAATTTGGACAAAGAGGATATGGAGAAAAGCTCTGTTTTTATTAAACATAAAAATGACAATAAAAATTACAAACTTCTTTAGAACTACAGATTTCGGAATAACTAAAAACTCCATACTCTGTTTTTACAAACTCTGTTTTTTTTAACACAGATTACGATTCTTTGAAACACGTGTTTCGGCAGATAGTGACATTGTTGAAACATAGACACGATGCTCTGAAAACGTACTGTAGAATGCTGCTTTCGCTCCAAAAACACGACGACTCGTTTTCTTCGTCGTTTTCTGCTTCTGTCTTCTTCTCTCGCCTTTTTCAATTTCTCAAACTCTCTTCTAACATTCTTCTAACCTCAAAGAAGAACTGCTCGTTAATCATATTTATAAGTAAAAAGCATTTTTGACTTATAATATAAAAAATACAAAATATATTCTAATGCATATCCGCGTATTGAATGCACGGAAGCGGTGGGAGTTAACGTGCCGGCTTTTGGTAAATAAAATCGACCGTCTGCGAGCTCAATAACTTCTCGCAAATTTATTGCTTGACTTTCGACCCATCCGCCTTGCTAAAATATCTCGCGGCAATCGAGTTTTTGTCCAGATCGTTTTTATGTTGCAGTTGGAATTAAATTCCAACAAAAATATCGTATTGATATAAAAAAAATTCAATTGATTTAAAATATCGAATTGATATAAAACATTTCTATTGATTTCTATGAAATAGACAATTTTTTTATATTTATGAATATCCACAAAAAAAGAAACCCTAGAGGGAACTTCCTATATCCCAAACCACATTTGTAAATAATTATTACTGGAACAAACATTAGAAATGATTGAAGAAGAGGCTTTCCTTAACAATGTTGACTTCATAAAGAAAATGATGAAAAGGGTTTCAACCTCTACTTACAAAGTTACACGAAAATATAGAAAGACGCAACAACATCTCCAATGACATTACCATTTTCATTGACTTCAGCATGAAAAAAAGGGTATTAAAGCTTTTCATGCCTCTCGCTCCGATACCCAAAAAAAGTATATGGAGACACAACGACTTCAAGCATCAACAATACCATGGCCATTGACATTAACATCAACTTGCTCCTCATCGAATACCGTACCATGCATCAACATTAAGGTGGCCAATGACATTAACATCAGGTTTCTCCTCATCAAGTGACCTACTATAATCTCCCAATGATCAGTTTCCTACCATACTCTCCCAATGATCGAATGTCACTTAGAGTCTTTTGAGTCCTTAAGGGCTCTCAATGAACCCTATCACAGTGGCCTTATACAGGGGAAATATGGCAAGAATACCGTTACAATTTTCAAAAAAGCAAGTTCGAAAAAAGAAAACAACAAACATTCCATGTCTAAAGATGGCCAAGAACACCGTTACAATTTTCAAAACAAAGAAAATTCGAAAAAGCACAGAATAAACATTCCATTTCGAATCAGGTTTAAGGAATAAAAAACAGAAAACAACGTACAGTCTATTTTGAAAAGGTGATCAACGGATCAGCTCTTATTAATTAAAAATAAATAAAACACAGCACTCCTGATTTGAGGAAGAAATCAAAAGGAAAAAACGGTTCAGTTGTTGTAATTGAAATCCACATTTAAAAAAAACGAACGAAAATTAACTCTTCTTGCGAATTCAAAAAGTAAAATCCAACACAGCCACCCATTGAGCCTCCTCAAAAAGTCTCTTCATATATTACATTTCAAAGAATGAAAAAAGAAATCTTAAAATAGAAAGCAAACAATTATGTAGTCTTTTAAAAATATATTTTTATATAAAACCGTTATCTAGTCTCTTAATAAAAGTTATTTTATAACTTATTCATTATATTTTAATATATAAAAATCAATTCTTAAAATAAATAGAAAACAATTATATAATATAACGAATCGCTGTTTTAATATACCTATAATTTAAGTGAATGGTATAATAGGTACCAATCGAAAGGAAACCTGAATAAGCATATTTCATAAAACATTAAATTTTCTCAAAATTTTAATTAAAAAATCATGAAAATTAATTAAATTATTATTTTATTTTAATTGATGATAGGTATTATTATTAATGTTAAAAAAT
Organism: Pinus albicaulis; assembly: GCA_034641835.2. NCBI lineage: Eukaryota > Viridiplantae > Streptophyta > Pinopsida > Pinales > Pinaceae > Pinus > Pinus albicaulis. Next base: position 433,878,488 of record CM076582.1, on the reverse strand, counting down.
AATTAATATATTTAAGTTAAAGATATATATTACAAGAATATGTAATAAGATTCTTAATATTGTTAATTATGAACATTTAAACTTATTTAAATAGAATTTGTTATAATTTCACGGGTCAATATTATGGGTTATCAATATGGCATGCTAAAAAAACCATAACCAAATCCATATAATATTGTTCATATCACATTGTTTTTAATTAATCTATTTATTGAAAAAGGATAAAAAAGTATAGTGCTTTTGAGATAAATCTCAATACCATCCATATAATTATGCCAGTAGACATGTCTATTTTGAAATAAGGCTTCTAAAATTTTAATTTAACTATCAATAATTATTAGATTGGTGGTAGGGATTTAGTCTCCATAAAATATCCGTGAATATTCCTACTATTATGAGAAAAATAAAAGTAAAAAGTTATCTTGAAGGTAGTTTTGTGGTTTTACCTCTTTAAATTAAATTGATTAATTTAGAAGACAACCATATAAATAAAGTATTATATGAGGAAATCTTTTTTTTTCGGTCATTTTGTATTGATAAGTCATCCTATTATCTCATGGTATTATAACAAAGCTTTGCCCATTAAGAAATCATGATTATAGAATGGGGAGAATGTTTATATATATATATATATATATATATATATATATATATATATATATATATATATATATATATATATTATTTATAATAATATTAATAAATTAAGATAAAGTTTCATCTAAGACTTTTGTGATCCATAAATGAGATAAATATCTTCTAGATTAATCACATCATTAAGATTTAGTCAAAAGTCATTTATTTAAGATAAAGTCATAATTAGGTTAACTTTTATTTTTTATTTTTTATTTTAGCAATGTGAAATATATCATTAAATCTTATTGATATTGAACTCTATTTCCCCAATAATTATCCATAATTAAAATTAAAATTGTGGAAATATTTTTTCCAAATTAAACAAAATTTATGGAATAAAATTCATAATTTTTAACAATTCTATTAAATGACAAATCAAAAAGAATTTTAGGATTTGTTAAACACCATGTTAAGGCACACACATGGTGTATGAGGAGAAGAATGCACACACACAAGACTCAACACACAATGAAAGATAAGCGTGAGGCTTCCTTATTTTCCATTATACAAAGATGTACATAGTACAATGGTGTGACTCTTGGTTTCTCATTCCAAGGTCACTTGGACTCCATTGTGACTTTTCATATTCCACACCTACCCATGTAGGATTAGGTGTTCCAACGGGATTATTCCATTTATCATAAGATTTCAATATTATATAATCTTCATTATTTAACTACATTTTATAAATTTCATTTCAAAAAAAATAATATTTTTAAATTTAAATTTGATACATTAAGATTCATACTTTCATTAAGCTATTGAGTAAAATTTTGAACTATAAAATTTACATTATTATTTGGTCGGCAAATTTTAAATATATCTATCTGAAGCATAAGAAGAAAATTTTCTTGAAAGTAACTATGCAAAAAAGTCATTCAACTATGACCATTTCCATGAAAGGGAGAACTAATTTCTCCTAGTTACGGGGTGAAAGCCCTGGAAGTGATGGTTGATGCTTTGTGATTCATTTCACTAGTTTCAATCCCACTTCTTCATCCTTGTGAGCATCAACCAGTGCAATGAGTGCTAAGTGGACTATTCAAAAATCCTGAGAAACTAGTTAAACCCAAAAAAATGATATGTAACAAAATAATACCATAAGGTTTAAGAATTGATTACAAAATACTATTTATTTATAAAATAGTAGCTAGGAGGTTATGTATTTTAATTATATTAAATAAATTTATAGTAAAGATTTTTTTTAATAATAACAAAGTTTTAGGGTTAAAATTATTAGCTAATTATCATAAATATATATATTAATTACCAATGTAGTAAGAATAATTCATAAATTAATTAAATGGATGATGAAAGGTTAAGAATAGTTACCAAATCTTGTTTATATATCATATTAAATTAATTAATTTATAATAATGAAAATATTAAATAAATTTAAAGAGGACTTAATAAGTTCCAAAATACTATAACTTAATTTATTTTACTTATGGTATAATATTGCAAAATAATAATAATTATAATAAATACATAGGTGTAAGATTGGTTAAATAATATTAATTATATATAAATAAGTTTCTAGGGGTTTATTATTTTAAATTAATTAAACAAATTAAATTATAATGTAGCAAAAATTTAAAAGAAATATAGTTATAGGGGTTCATAAATGGTATAAACCATACAAAAAACAATATTTCAAATAAATAATATTTATAAGAAGAAAAAAAACAAACTCAAAGAACATAAAACAAAAAAAAACGAAGTGAGAAGGGGTGGAATCACGCCGAGAGAGCCAAAATCCAACTCTTACTCAATTTCTAACTATCATCCCCATTGACTATTTCTAGCATTCCTCTCAATCTCAATAGCCTCTCTAAGCTTCCTATGGTGGAAGTGATCAACCCTAGCAATGACTATGGAGTCCTCAATACATTCATGGTGACGATATTTTTCCACATGCTCGCCTAGAGCTAATGTGCGATAGCGATTGCACATAATGTATGCAACATGGTCATGGATTCTATCTTTAATGGATCGACTTCTTTCTCAAATATAGGGAATATCACATGAACAAGGAACCAGGTAAACAACTTTCATGTCCTTAGGTTTGACTTGGTCATTAACGGATCCAAGAGAATTTCGATGGTATAAAGAGTTTTGAAAGAAGAGGAGACATTATTTTTACTAAGGACATGGGAAATCCCGTCCGTGGTCCATTAGATAAATGGGAGATCAACGTTGGAGATATGATGCACACGAGTAGTTTTAACTCCCTAACCCTTTATGGGATTTTTTGAAAGGCCTTGAGGTTTTGAGTTCTATTATACATTTTATTTTCAAAGACATCAAAGAAGATGAGATTATTCCCTGCTCCGTGGTTTTCATGAAATATTCTCGAGCACAGGTAGAAAGAGTGTTAATAAAACCAAATTTCCAGGGTAGGAAAATGATGAGAAGTAGCATGAAGATATTGTTCCGTGTGAGTTTTCTTCGAAAAACTTGGTGAGAAACATAAACATCATCCATTCTAGAGAGGAGAGTGTCGAGGAAGGTAAGGCATATTTCCACCTCCACTTAAATTCTAAACTTGATGGAATCTAATTGGGAATTAAGGTGGATAAAAAAAAATTCAACTTCTCATGACTATATTAATACCAATATCAAAAGTATTAATATCAAAAGGTAAATTTTCATACAAGAAGATAGAGGGATTATAAGAGGGACTATAATTCTTACCCGGGAAAGGATAATGCACGTAGAGAAGTTTCCGAGCTCGAGGAGGGACCTCCATTGTTGAGATAGGGAGATGGGTTGGTGAAACCAAAAAACAAGATAGAGCAAGGTCTCGTCATTCGAGAGATAGTGAACAGAATGGACATATACGCAAAATTAGGGGCATGAGGGAACACACACAATACGAGGTTTTGATTATTACATATCTTAGTTTATCGGTGTTGAGGATCGATGAGTGTTGGCCACTTACAAAATTTTCCGGCCAACCTATGGGCTCAAGGTCAAAACTTGTTCATTACCGATCATGCTCGATGTTGGGTTAGAGCTTTTTTTCAAAAAGAGCGATTGGAAAGGATTTAGGAGCTTGATGTATGAGATTCACATCCATGTTTCGATATAGACATAAAATCATTCACTAGTGATGATAAATGTTGAGAAGAAGATGATTTTGAAACTTGCCTTCATGCCCATTACCTTAGTGCAGAGACATGCTCGCATTAATCATACTTGATGCTTGATTGGAGGGTTCTCGGCCACCGGAAAAAATGAGAGACAACACTCAACATTTTTTTCAAACATTGCAACATGCTTCTTATTTGATATATCCTCCAAACGAAGCACCTTTGCAGCCAAACCACCATATATCACCCACCAAAGAAAACTCAAGACACCATTCACTAGATCCAAATGGAGAAAAAAATAGGTTGGGAGAAAAAAATCCATAGACTCGTCTTAATTTACGGATCTCCGATATAGTTAGAGACAAACTCGGTTTTAAGAAAAAATATACCCTGTTTTTTAGACCAAATCTTAATAATGTAATTAATCCGAAACACATTTATTTAAATATTTCACAATTGAAATATGAATTCCATTGAAATATTTTTTAGTGTCTTTCTCTTTTTGTTTCTTTTTTATGTTATTTTTTTCCATGACATGTGGAACAAACATGTCTCTAAGACATCAAAATTTCCTATGAATATCACCTAACCTTGGTTACACCAATATCTAATATTTTTAGATTTGTCCCAACAAAATTTTAAAACTAAGTCCTTAATGCAAGGAGTGCCTCAACAAAGCTACCTATCACATCTAGTCTACATTGTTTGGGATTCTCTCTCCCTTCATACACACACATACATATATACATACTTGATATTAAAATATCATGTTTGTCACTAAAAATGAATATATTGTTTCTTATTAATATTATTTTTTAAATGTAATGTGCTAAGTCCATGTTGAGCATAGAAAAAAATTGCGAGAAAATCCTTATACTCTAATGTAGAAAAAAGAAAATCAATTTAATTTTAAATTCCGTGTGTGGAAATTCATCTTGTTCATAAAAAATAAATTTATATCTCTCTCATTTAGTTTTAGAAAATATCTCCTAGTGAAATAAAAAAAAATACTTTAACTAAAATATTATTACCAAAAAATAATAAAATTTAAATACTCTTTATAAAATCTTGAACAACATCACAACTTCCATCAATAAATTTCATACACAACTTCCATCTATAAATCTATAAATTTCATTCACAACTCAAAGAAAATATGAAATCTTTTGTTAAATATATACAAATAACTTATTTAAAAGTCCCACACAATTTAAACAAAAAAAATTCCAAACTAAGAAAGTAATGTTTAAAGTCAAATGTAATTAGTAAAATTTATTCACTTAAATAAATGTCAATTTTATGAAATAGTGTACTTTCATTTTTTTTGTTATAAAATAAAAATTATAAAATATTGGTTGAAATTGCCATTTATATTATTGAAATCATTATTTTTAATATAAAAATAGATATAGCATGTTCAAATAACCTTATCAAAACATGATTTTACAAAATTAATGATTAATATTTACATTTCCATTAATAAAAAAGTAAGCATTGGTATATTCATCTTTACCTTTCTACTACTTTGAGTAAGCAAAAAGTGTTATCACGATCGGTTTTCATAATAATAATAATAAAAAAGTAAAAGGTGGCATATCCATGGAGTATCCTCCTTGATCCCTAAGGAAATATAGATAGTAATAAACATAAATAGTAATGATGTACCAGTTAGAATATATTGCAAATATTGAGAAAAGAATGATTAATGTATCATGACACTAAAAGAGAAAGAGCATTGTTTAACCAACATAGGCCAATGGAGGGAAGGAGTTTTGATAATTGTAAAAGCATCAATTTTCACATATTAAAGGAAAATAATATAAATTTTACATACATTTTATTAAATTAAAAAATAAATAATATAACTTAACATTAATGGATAAGTGGATCTATATTCATGAAAGTAATGACATGGATTTAAATTTTCTCCTCCACATATTCATTTATACATTTCAATTAAATAATATATTTATTTATACATTTCAATTAAATGATAGAGACATAGTTGAGAAGAAGAAAAATAAGAAAAAAAATTTACTTTCAATCTTAGTATGGTATACCCCTTGAAGGAGAAAAAAAACATGCAACTACCATTCCTATTGGGTAAAATGCAAGAGATTAAAATATGTAGAGGAGAAGAGAAATATAACATGTGACTCGACGAATGAAACACAACATGTTAAAATGAAATAGAATCAAGTTTTATATGTTATAACCCTATATCAAAACTAAAATGAATAATCATTCTATAACTAACTCTATAATTCTGTCATTTTTTTTATTCAAGTATTAAAATACCTTATCGATATGCATTCATGTAATTTTATATCAAAATAATATTCTATTATTTTTTTTATACCTTTTCATTGTTTCCTACACTATTTTTGTTCGATTTTCATTTATGGTGGGAAAAGATCTACATTTCATGTGTATGTGTTTATTGGTTATGTATCTATGAATGGAAGACGGGGAAGACTTGGCATGTATCGAAGTCTCTACTTGTATTAAAAATTCTACAATAAAAGGGTAAATGATGGTATGAGATTGAGTACAATTTAAAGATAGAGGATAATTATGGGCAGGTAGTATAAGGAATTAAGAAACTTTACCTTATTTTTTTAAATATAGATGTAAGAAAAAATGAATAAAATGTTTAAATGAATTCAATTTTGGTTAAGAATAATATACATATAAATAAAGTATTCAAGCCGTTGGATTCAAGTTTTAAGGTTTTTTCAACTTCTAGTAATTGCTCACCATAACTCTAAGGGATTACGTGTCTAATATTTCCCTCTTAATCTAATGGAGTTGTATCATATCCAATTTTTTAATTTTTTATTTTCTACTAACTCCCTCACCCAAGTCTAGAAATCACATTCCCGATATTTTTCCAAGATAAGTTGTTCTATTCAATGTCACTCCACTTGACACTCCCTCTCTGAATAAACCTTTCGTAATTTTGTTTTTCTGTGTAAGTCTCTGCTGATATTATCCGTTCATTAAGTCATATTAGTTTTAGTCCACTGATTAACTTCAATATAGGGAAATGAGGAATAATGGCTTACTTCTTTTCTTTTCACTCACACTACGCACTATAACAACATAATTTATTTATATTCCTCTTTCACCTTGTTCCGTACAAGTTTGGGCACAAAGGGACTATAGGCCTCTATTTATGTTTTAAATAACTCCATGGATAGCAATACTTTTACTGTGCATTTAACCTATTAAACTAGTGTTGTATCTAAGTGGTGTAATCCTTATTCTTTAGAAGTTTGAGATTCTATACTATATTATGTATCACCCCTTTAAATTTAGGTTCACCTGTACTTGGAATGCCACACATAGGTTATGTATATCACAAATTGGTGACTTTATAACTATGCACTATGTTGTTGATGAATGAAATTCATGTATGTCATGCTAACGAATCTCAAAGAAATACTCCTATAGTGGAGGTACGCTCAAATCGCAAGTTTCCAACCAAGCCTAGGCTGCATGATCCCTTGTGCCTCCATGTGAAGTTGTTGGATTTTCTAGGGGGTTATAATATCTACCAATTGGATGGTGCAGATCCCACCATAGAAATGAATTGATGGTTCTAATTTCATTGGTACAACCATAGGGTTTTAATAGCTATTTTCCTCTTTCTCTTTTTCATTTGGTAGCTGAAGTCTTTGGGAATGGGGTGTTGGAGACTGTGAGTTCTATGACGTGCCTGTGTTTCTCCTCTGAATTTTTCTATACAATAGCAAACCTACTTGTGGAGTATGATATCAATGCAGTGGGTCGATTCTTTAATTTGTTCACAGGTAATAATTATTTTTAATGATTTATATAATTCTATTGTTTCTCATAGGTTTCCTGACACTTTAGCTTCTTAAATTTCTAGAGGAAATCACTGACACTATGGGAAATTAAATACTTCTAGTCAAACCCTATGGGTTGTGCTCATAACGATTAGTGTAGGGTTTTGTAATGAGTTTTTGGTTAGTCCAACTAAATGCGTCATGTTGTTTATTTATTTCACAGTAGCATTCGTAGCCTCTTTTACATGGTTTTAAAGATAAACCCCAAGACAAGGGCCAAACTCAAGAGTAGAAGACTTAGGCAAATTTGTCCCCCACAACTAGCCATCTCGGGTAACTTTCCTTATTCACCCTTTTTTTTTCTCTTTTTCCTCCTGTTTGGCAGAGTAACATTTTAACCTCGTCTTACATTTTTGTGTGGTTCGATGCAGGAGTGGAACCATGGTTTCACAACCTTTACAAAAGGGTAAGGTCTTTTCCATACAATTTAATGTTGCTACCAGATTGATTCGATTGAGTTCCATCTATTTAATCGGGTTTTATCATTCACTGAGCATGTGGGTAAATTTTGTTCCTATCCTTTTATTTATGAAACTTGGTAAATTCGATGTTTTAGATCGATACACTAGCACTGATTAATTCTTTTGGGTTTCACCATCTTTCTACTCCAATGTTTTTCATTGTGATGCATTGTCTCTCTAGTTTCTGGGTTTTTGGTTTGAATTGCTATCGAACCCTTGTTTTCCCCTTTTCCCTTGTTGTGCATAGCGAACTTTTAACAAAAGGTAATTCACGTTCTTCTGTCTTTTAGTTTTGAGTTATGAGTCTCATTTTAATTTTGGATTTATGCCTTCTAGCTTGATGTTTATATCACGAATAATGGATAGATGGGGAGGACCACCGACTGATGCCCTAATGTTCCTCTTCATAGGAAAATTCCTACTCATGACAATTTTCTTGGTTTCAAATATTTAATTTACACAGTAATATGTGCGTGTTTTTTCTTCTTCTCATCAACGTAAATTATATGTATGCACAGGTGGCACAATTCAACCTGGTGACAGAGTATTCAGGTAATTCCTCACCCTTTTCCTCATCCCAATGATGTTATTCTTTGGTAAAAACTTTCCCTTTTGGCTAACTCTAGATTCATATGCCTTTTATCACAAGTATGTCTTTGTTTACTTGGACGACGTTAGGTTCGTTCCTTTCAATGGTTTTCTAGTACTTACAGGTTATTCCCTTTCACAGGTTGGTAACCCACTTATCTCGCCATGGTTATTCATCAAACAAGGATTGGGATATCAGATTCAGGTGAGTCTACAAATGGATAATAGTTTGAAATTTCAATGTTATTTTCTCAAATGGCCTCTATTCTTAATTGAATTAGTTGACGTAATTAATTTGAAGCATATAACACAGATGACTATGTAACTTTAAGGATTCTATGGGTTATTTTAGTACTTGGAGATATTATTCTCTTTATTATATTTCTCTTGATAAAATTTTATAAAATTTCCTCATTGTCTACTTTTGTGAATGTTCTGTGCATTCCTCCTATTAGCTTGTTATATAATTTGACCTCTCTAATTTTATACTTATGTATTTTATATGATTTAATCCTCATATTCTTAGCTGAGATTGTACTGTACAAGAATTTCTTGGAATTATATTACTTTGTTTGTTTAGTTCCGGTAATGAATAATTCATAATTTTATGTAAAACTCTTATGATTGGCAGGGGAACCCAATGCTAACAATCGAAATGAGTGGGTTTACCCACAGTAATTTTAATTTGGCCTAAGGTTGTCGTAATTATTTTTCTTTTTTATATTACTCAAAACTTTTTTGGAATTATGAAATCAAAATTCCTTTCATTCTACAATTCATGTTATTGGAATTGTGAAGTAATTTGTTGGTTTGCATTAGATATTGAATGAGAAATGCAGATTCATTCTCCACTATATACTATGTTTTTTTTCCTTCTTCCTATTGCTATAATAGGATAACCAAAATTTTCTTATGAGTACATGTGAGGCTAAAGTATAGACTACGGTCTTCAATTCACCTTGTGATTTATATTGTAGCTTTTATATCAAAATACTATTCGATTTACTTCTTCAGGAGAAATACTAGTAGTACAAATTTTGAAGTACTATATTTTATTTTAGTTCTTTGTCTAAATTCTAAATTTTTCTATTGGTTTTATCAGTAGAGAAGAAATAGTGATTTCTAACTCCATCATGGTTCGGTATACTCAGCTGACATATTATCCTTAAGGGAGTACATCTGGAAAAAATATCATTTATCTAACCCAAATCACTACTAGATACCATAATACTAAATCTAGGGACTATAGTTACATTATAAATAATGAACCAATGGCACCAATCATTGTGTTGGAATTTTATGCTTCAAATGAATGTAGGCTCACGGAAAGAGTAATTCAATTGTCTATTTGTTACTAGTTATCCTTAGGAATCAAGGGATATCACTCTTGTCTGCAAGAGGGATTTGTCCGATATAACAAATTGGTGACCATACTGGGGAACACATTCATTGTCTTCCTTTTCCTTGATTTTGATTTCCAATTTATTTTATTAGTTATATATGAGTTTTAGCAAAATAGTGAGTCTTCATATCCTATGATTTGGTTTCCTTTATTTTATTTTTTCTTTAAAATTTCTTGATCTATGGATTTTTTTTTTCCAGCAACATAGCGCAGATCTGCATAGTTTGCTTCAACAACAATGCGCATGCACAATGGACTTAACAGTTCGCCTGCACACCCCTTATAAAATTTTGAAAAAATAGATTTTATCTTGATCAGATTTTGAAATTTGATTTCTGAGTGTTTCATTATGTTTGTTTTTACCTTTAGTTTCCTTCTGTGAATTTGTTTGAATGCCCTAGTGAAGCCTTGTTGAGAATCAATCATTTTCACAAATTTGAGTAGGGTTTAATACCCGATTCATTATTCATTAATATTTTTCTACCAAATATACCTGATTCATTATCTATCTTACTTATTTGTGAAAAAATTCTTTGTTAAAGTTCAAAGTAGGGTTTCTCGAAATGTTAGTATTTTTGTGAGAATTGCTTCTATTTGCTGAATGTTCAATGAAAATTATTTATTTTTAGTTTTGAATTATTTCATAATTGCACTTGTAGGCATCATTAATTTTGAAGAATTCATTAGCAGAATTCATTTTTCAAATTTTTGATTGATTTCTCCATGCTTTAGAATTTTAAGTGATTAACAATAAAGGGACATTTCATGGTTTTTTGATGTATTAGGTGAATTGAAATCTTAATTTTTATTTATGAATCTGGATTGCATTGACCCAAACCTCTCATCCTTCAGCTGGAGTGTTACACACCATTTTTCACCATGAAACTTGACCGTTAAAGTGGATCTCTCGCTATCCATAACTATGTTTTGAAGCATTCCCTTACAATTCAACAACCTAAAACCCTTGAAGAAAATATGAATTTTGGGTAACAAGGCCTTATAGCCTATTTGTTATGACCTCCACATTTTTTCTAGTCGTTTTTTTCTCTTTCACAATTTATGCCATTGATACTTGCACAGATCTTCCTATGTCTTCCACTCTAGATGACACAAATAAATCAATCAAAATTGAAAACAAAAAGTGAATTCTATAAGCCTAATTGGGAAAATATATACCAACTAAAAGTTTCAAGGTCACATTCATTCGATCCATACCCCTCAAATCATGGAGATAATTCCATTTCTTGAGGGAACACTAATACCACTATAGTGGATCTAATCCTTCTCTTATGGATTTGAAACTTCCTCTTATTGGCCTATAAATTGACTATAGGCTAGAGGGTTAGGGGAGCTCACTCAAGGTATAATTATGATGTTCAATTTGTGTTTGAATCTTATCATCGAGGGATAGGATTGGAGAAATTTGGGAGGAGACTCAGTACATCAAGGAAGTGGTTTTAAGACTCTTTATCTTTGAAATAATCAAAATGAATCCTTTTCACATTTTATTGTCTTATGGAAATGATGAATGATTTATGTTCCATTTTTTATTCATTAAGATGATATTAATTTATAATATCTTTGATCATTAGATTGAGTTTGTTTGAATTATTATACTGCATATATCTTTGATCTCTTTTGTTCTATGATTGCATATATTTTCGAGCAATTAGGAGTTGTATCATAAGAAAACAAGGATCTCCATAAATCATTTCAAAAATAGGTAACGTTTCGATTATCCTTCTCTTGTATTTTAGTGAAATTTTATTTTTGTGGAAAATAATTTGGTGAAGTTTTGAGTTTTTCATTTTATTTCAAGAAATAAAAAAAACTCTTACCTTCTCATAAATAGGATTTCATTCAACAAAAATAATACAAATTTCATATTAAATTTCATTAGAATTTTGAGTCAAGTCATAACATCATAAGTTTCACCACAATTTACCTACTGAGTAAATAACTTCTTAATAACACAATGTTAATTAAAATCAATTAGGATTTTACATTTTTTAGGGTTATTTCCACCTACAATAGATTAGGTTTCACGAATTTGGAATAGGGAAGTGAGTAAACTTTCCGAAGCTATGGAAAAATATTTCAATCTTGTGGTAGGGAGTAAATCTAGTTATTTCAGTTTGTCTTTCAGAAAGTCTTATTACAAGAGAGTTAAGCACGAGGGGATATCGGACCCAGTGGAGTGATTTACCCCACTTCCTTAGTAATGGTAGAAGATTTTCACACATTACAAATGATGTTGAAAGGTACTTGGGAGTCACTTGGAAGTAGACCTCAGATTTACCATGTTGTGGAGCTTTCAAGGGGATTGAGCTTTGTTAATTTTTCCTTGTGTGTACGTCAATTCTGTGACTATCCCCCCAAGTGGAATTGTTTTTAGTGGTGAACTTAGTGACCATAAGCTTAAGGATTTTTCTGGAGGTGACGTCAGAGTAGAAGTCTTTGTTGTACCTAGAAAAAACATTGGCTAGACTCGATTAGATATTTTAGAGGGTAATATTCACTCGAGATGGAATAAGTGGAGTGAATTTCACCATATCATGTTCATTAAGCTGGTTGGAAGTGTAACTGGTTCAACCGACTCTATCTATATACACTTTTTAGCTTGATTTCTGTGACATTGGGTTTCATTATCAATTAGTGATTTCATTGTGAAAAGGTTTTTTGCATGGTTTGAATCTTTAGATTGATTAGCGCATGTTTCTTTTTTTTTCTTTTTAGATAATTTAGGTGTTATTTCTTATATTGTGTGAATTACTAATTAAAAATTAATCGTGGTTGAATTACCAAGGAAATCACGTAGAATGCAAGGTAAATCTACTGAATATACACTGAGTCAGTTAAAAAAAATTAAAACTGAAAAATCAAGATCAACAAGATCCGGGACTTCTTATCAACTAGAAAAATCTATTATTATTGAATGTGAAACAACATAAACTAATGTGAATCAAACTAAAAGACTAGAATCAGACTTAAAACAACCTAAATGAGTAATTATTGAAATGTTACAAACATAATATAATACTAGATAAATTTTGGGCTCACAATTTACTAAACTAGATATTGACGAATTTGAGTCTAATGCCTTGGAGCCTGAATCAACTTCAATTTTTATAGCCCCTAATCTTGCTCCACATTCATCGCAAGTGAAAATTCTTATTACTGATAAAATACCTTATGGTCTCACTAGCATGAAAGAACTTACTGATAGAAAAGAGGAAGAATCACTACATACACCAGTTTCCATGTGTGATCAAAAAATTTTTCCATAAACTTTTTATCTACCTTTAGACCGTACCCTTGGTATTTTGCACCTTTGAACCTTTTAGGTAACGACATTCCATGTTACACCACTCCTTACTCTATTGTATTAGGATTTGATATTTCTAGGATGATTTCTGTAAGTATGTATTTTGATACTTCTATGTTTTCAAGTTCTCTATAATTATTTTTATATGGTATCCCATCACTCCCTCCTGGATATCACTCACTTTCTGGGAAATTTTCAGGAGCTTCTCCTTCACTTAAACCTTCTACTATGTCACTTGGTTTAACTGATTCTACTATCTAGGGCTTGACATATGATCAATATATATATATATATATATATATATATATATAATTTCCAGCAATGTAGGCAGGTCTAAAGTTAACCCAACGGGTGGTTATTATACTCTTGGGGGACAACATCTTATACTTCACCTGGAGGACAACCTTTAGCTGGATATTATCCTATGGTTGGAGGGAAACATCTTACTAGAAATTATCTAAGTTATGTTTAGATACCTCTAGTTGGTATAGGTAAACCTATTGTGTCTCAAGACTTTGTTGGTACTCCATATACCGGGATGAATACCATTTGGAAACATTCATATATTCATTATCCAATGCAATTTTCTCCACATGTTCCCATTTATCAACCTGTTCAGCCTGTTGGACAATTTATTCAAGTAATTCCTGTTCAAGGTGTTTCCATTATGATGTATGTGTTGTCCTTGATGGAAAATCACTTGTAATATAACAAGTATATGGTAACCATATGAGTTCACAGATCATTTCAGATGTGACAAAGATATGGAACAAAACAAAAAAAATGATGAGAGAGAGGTTTGTAGGTCAAAGACAAAAGATTTATGAAGGTGAATATTTGATGAAATATACGTGGATTCAATGAGGCCAAGTCATGTACACACATGGAGATGACAAAGAAAATTCATGTACATATTGGCACATTATTTTATTAAATACCAAGGATCTTTACCATGGTATTATCCCAAAATATTGAGCCTAGTAACAACTATTTGATCCCGTCAAATATTACTAGTGGCACTACTGTGTTTTTGGCTCATGGTATTGGCTAAGGCTCAAACTATATGAGGATGTGAAGATGAAAGTGATAAAGGGTGCATAAGTAAGGCTTTTTGATACCTAATTCAATCTGAAATATAGTTTCACTTTATGGACTATAGTTGCTAAGTTGATATGAAATAATTATGCACCTATAAATATAATGATGGATTGGGATCATGAGACCTGAAATGAATTTCCACTGTATGATCTGCTCATGGATTGATTAGATCTATGATTTGACACATTTTTTTATCTTTGAATATTATGATATGGTTATGTCTACAGTTTTGAAGAGCTTCAAAATTATAGGTCAAAATTTGTAGATATGTACGTAGGTTGGTATCAGTGAAAGCGTGGGTACACGTGACTTTACTTCATAAAAGGAACATACATAAAGGATGGGTTTCTGTTGAAAATATGTTTGATCAATCTAATCAATGTTGTTGTATTTATGTTGCCTTTTAATGATGTCTTCATGTTGATCTGGGTTTAGTAGCAATAATTGAAGTTGAAATGACTGAATGCTGATTGGTTGGAGAATATCTATGCTGCAACTAACTATATGGGGTTCCAGAGATTTGTAATATGACATAATACTTCAGTATGTTTGTGAGAGCTACTTTTTTTTTTATTCAGATTAACAATTATCACAACTTGGTAGGTTGAGATATGTATGTAGGTTGTTGTTCAGAAAAATGCCTATACACGTGGGTTTCCTTAAGTGAATTAGTGTATATATTTTGTTTTATGGATGATCAGAGATGCAATTGATTCAGTATGTTCTTGCAGTATTTTGGGTTCAATTATGATATTATGGTTACAGTGACCTTGATATTTTTTTTTATTTGATTTGGTGATTGGTTAAGTGACTGTTTGGTTCAGTGATTGATTGGTTCAATGGTTGTTGTCAGTAATTGATTGGTTCAATTTTTTTTTAAGTGATTTTTTTAGTACAGTGATCAGTTTCAGTTTTTGGTGCTGCAATTAAATGATGTTAATGGGTTCAGTATGAAAATTTGATGAAAATTAGCATACAAGTTATCATGTGTTGAATCATGTGGATCCAGTGTCAAAATTATGAAACATGGTCCATAGATAATGTTGAGGGTTGGAGCCCTCAGTGGAAGTCAAATATTCCTACTAGCAGTAGCTGGTGATCACATTAGGGGGCTGAATCTCCCTTCTAGTGGGTGCTGGTAAATGAGATTAGGGGGCTGGAGATCCCTTACAGTAGGAGCTAGAGAGAAAGTGAAGGTTGTAGCCTTCAGCAGTTTGGTTCTTACACATTGTTATGATTCTGCTCTAGTACGAGAATGTAAGAGGTTTTCCATAATAATAATATTGAAAACTGAGAGGACAACAACGATTGTTTTCTTCAACACTGGGTTTCCACCTTAAATATTGGTGTTCATATTTGTTTCTTATCTGTGATTGTTTAATCTATTCTTACTTCACATGTTTACTACTTATGAAATGTCTTATCAATCAATGATGCACTTTTTTCCTTAATAACAATCGCGTACATATGTTAGTTTTCTTTAGTCAAGTCACGTACAAAATTCATAAAAGGAAAGTAAAATTTTACATGAGTTTTTAAAGTACCGATTCCCCCCCTCCCCACCCCTCTTAGTGTTTTTCCCAATAATTGGTATTAGAGAAGGTCCTTCAGAATAATCTTGATCACTTAAAGGAATAGTTGCCAAGATGAGCGATCAATATGGAACATCACCTATCTGACCATCACTCTTGAATGAAAGTAATTTAATTTTCTGGAAGACAAGAATAGGATCAAATCTACAGTCTCTTGGATCATATGTATGGGCACTTGTTGAAGGAGGTTACCAGTATCTAGTTTTAGTTCCCACAGATGCGACACAAAAGAACAAATATGAAACCAATGCAAAAGTGTTCAATGCCTTATTGGGAAGCCTCACAAAATAAGAATTTGTAAATGTTATGCAGCTAAATTCAACAAAGGAAATAAGGGATAGGATCATCTAGAGCTATGAAGTCAATGACAAGGTAAAAAGTGTTAAACTCCAAACTCTTAGAATTCAATATGAAATTCTCAAGATTCCTAATGATGAAAGCATTGTTTACAAATAGATGAGATTGTGAATCGTATGAGAGACCTTGGTGAAGATATAAAAGACCCAATTTTGGTAGAGAAAATATTAAGATCTCTAACTCCTAAATTAGATTCAAAAGTGTCTGCCATTGAATAAAAGCAGGATCTTTAGAATCTTATTGTTGTACAACTTTACAGGATCCTAACTTCCTTGAAAAGGAGGTCCCTCATAAATTAGAAAAGTTGCATTCAAAGCAATTGCAAGATGAAAGGAAAATGAAAAACACAAGGAATCAAGTTATATATCATAAGAACATGAGGTAAATTTTGTAAATAAATGCCATCTAGTCACCAGAAGGTTTAGAGGTAAGCTTCACTTCAAGTTATTTGCTAGTGGTAGATTTGTTCATTATGTTGCTAAGTGTCCTTATAAAGAAAACCATGAAAAGAGGAAGGAAATTAGAAAAGGAAATATGAAATCGTTTGAAAATAAGAAAATTTATTATATTGATGAAGATAGTGATTGTTGGTCAAATAGTGAAGAAGGAGATTTTGATCAAGATCTTAAATTAGTCATGGAATTTGAAAGAAGTAATAATGAGTTTGATGACAAATCCGTGGATGCTTTAGAGGAAAAGGGTTTTTTCATTGAAGAAATCACTTAGCTGAAATTATGTTTAGAAGAAAACAAAGTAGCCATACATACTTTAAAATTTTCTCTTCAAGTTATTTGCTAGTGGTAGATTTGTTCATTATGTTGCTAAGTGTCCTTATAAAGAAAACCATGAAAAGAGGAAGGAAATTACAAAAGGAAATATGAAATCGTTTGAAAATAAGAAAATTTATTATATTGATGAAGATAGTGATTGTTGGTCAAATAGTGAAGAAGGAGATTTTGATCAAGATCTTAAATTAGTCATGGAATTTGAAAGAGGTAATAATGAGTTTGATGACAAATCCGTGGATGATTTAGAGGAAAAGGGTTTTTTCATTGAAGAAATCACTTAGCTGAAATTATGTTTAGAAGAAAACAAAGTAGCCATACATACTTTAAATTATCAACTCATAGAAAAGGAGAAGCTTAATGAGAATTGATAATGTGAAATAATAAGTCTAAGAAACGAACTTGAGAAGAAAAAAATCTAAATCATATATTTGCTAAGGGATATGAAACCTTAGATGAAATTAGTAACATTCAATGCTCTCCTCTTATGAAGAAAGGCCTTGGATACAATGGAGAAACATAAAATACATAAAAATCCTCTATAACAACTGGAAGTTATCTAAATGCAGTAAAAACTAGTCATCAAATCTCCAACCTTCAGCAAAAGAATAAATATAATTCACATGTAAATCATGTCCACTCCAATTCAAGGAAAAAATATAAGAGAAGCATTAGTCAAAAGGTAAACAAAACAAGAAGATTCTATGATCACAAGAATTTCTACTTTAATGGACAATGTTTCACATGTCATAATTTTGGTCACAATGCTGCTCAATGTGTTGCATACAAAACCATCGTGACTAGAGAAGCATGAAAACAAATGAATGAGATAGGAATGAATAAAAACACCTAACATAATTTCTCACCTCTTAAAGACAAGTTTGAATGCTCATTTTACAATAACTTTGGAAATGAGGAATCTGAATGCAGGAGAAAATTATAGGCAACATTTCAAAAGGATAAAATATCAACAAGTTCTAAGGTATCGAAAAGGTAGTACCTAGAATATGAAATGCCGGGCATATAATTGTTTGCAAAAGGTTAAGAATTAGTGGTACATTGACATCGTATGCTCACAACACATGACAGGTGATAAAGATAAACACATTTCATACAATGCATTAGAGATAGAAAAGAATGCTACTTTTGGAAATGTCTTGCCTTATATCAATAAAGGTAAAGGATCTATTTTTCTAAAAGAAAATGTTAAAGTTGATAATGTTATGTTCGTTAGTGGATTTAAGCGCAACTGCTAAGTGTTAGCACAATGTGTGACCAAGGAAATGAGGTTGTCTAAGATCAAAAGAATGTGTGGTTCGTGAACTTGACACATGGAAGACCATAATAACGGGAACAATAACTCCAACTAATATTTATGTATTGAGAGGCATCCATGAAAAATTTTACTTAGGAAAATAAAAGGAAAAATAGTTATGCCACAGAAGGTAGGGACATCTAAGATTATCTCAACTACACAAATCAAGCAAGCTCAAAGTTTTTCATGATTTTCCCAACATCACCTTACCAGAATGTACCATATGCAAGTCATGTAAAGCAAACCAGGGTTCAATTAAATGCCAAAGAAGGATCAAAAAGTAAGCCTCTTGAACTTATACATACTGATTTTTGCGATCTACTATCAAAAATTCACCTCGAGGAGAAAAATACTATATCTTATTATTGATGAATTTTCTAGAATGTGCTAGATCATTTATTCAAATACAAAGAGGAAGAATTTGATAAATTCAAAGCCTTTAAAGAATTAGCTGACAATGAGTTAGATATAAAAATAAAATGTCTCAAATTTGACAGAGGAGGAGAATACATATCAGATGAATTCTTTGATTTCTGTGAAAAAAATGGCATCAAAAGGCCATTTTTTGTAGCGAGAGCTCCTAAAAAAAAAGGCGTGGAAAAAAAGATGAATAAAAAATTTCAAAAAATTTCTTGTATTATGCTTGATTAGTATGGGGAACCTAACATCTTTTGGGGTGAAGTAGCACATATTGGAGTAAATCTTATCAACAAAGGTCATGTTTGAGTAAATAGGGATAAAAATCCTTATGAATTTTGGTATGGTAAGCCTCCTATTGTAAAGATTTTTAGGGTATTTGGAATTAAATGTTGCATGAAAAATAATGATGAAAAACTTGGTAAGTTTGAGGCTTGAGAAGATGAAGGAATTATTCTTGGTTACTCATCTAGAAAAAAAGGATACAAATGTTGCAATAAGAGACTTCAAAAAATTGTTGAATGTATTGATGTTGTTATACCCCAGCCTCCCCATTCCTTTGGTCCGATATGCCACCCATGGAATGACATATTCCTACTTTTCCCGGCCCATAAGAAACGATTGCATATTTCCCTTATCTTGAGAAGGATGCCTTTTGGGACCTAGGACAGATATATCCAATGCACCAGAATGGAAATAAATATATACTTAATGAGAACCAATCATCGTTCTCTAGAGAGCCACTTATAACTCCATAGGTTTAAATGATTCTCAATTTTTGACACAACCCAAAACCAGTCATGTTTTCTATATATTTCCAGTTTCAAATAGAACCCCAAGTACTTGAGGTAAGCCCCCATAGGTTGACAATCAAAATGGATGAATTTTTTTATCCTTTAAAGGTCTGGCCTTAACACAACAACATATAGTAATAAATATTTTTGAGAATGTATGAACATACAAGTAGCTTACAAAAATAGGTCTAGTGATTTTTTTAGCAACTTCCTCCCTCTTCCCATTTCCAAAAAAGAGAATGTCATCCACAAAAAGCAAATGTGTAATAAACATATTTGTAGCAAATTTTATGCCTTTAAGATCTCCTCTTATTTTAGCCATAATTATAAGTTAACTAAGTCCTTTGGCTGCTAGAAGGAATAAAATAGGGGATAATGGGCACCCTTGTTTGACCCCTCTCTGACTGTGGAAAAATGAAGAAGCAGCCCCATTGATAAGAACAACAAAGGATACATTTGAGATACAACCCATTATCTAGTTTACAAAATCAATACCAGATCCCAGGTGAGTCAATAGTAATCTCAGATAAATCTAGTTGATCTTATCATATGCTTTTGAAAGGTTAATTTTTACAATCATACTTTTTTACCTTGCCTTCTTAACGTTATGCATTGATTCCTGGGCCACTCCAATTGCTTCATGAATCTACTTGCCATTCAAAAAACCAAACTGTTATTGAGAAATGTTTCAAGGCAGAATTGGTTTCAATTTCGTAGTAATAATTTTTGCAATGATTTTTTATATACAATTGCACAAGGAGGAAGGTTAATCATATTTATGAATATGGTGAATCCTATTTAAGAATAAGTGTTAGAGAGGTTGATTTGAAAGGTTCATGAAAAAACCCCTTAATTTTAGATTCCTCCACCACTCCCACTAATTCCTCCCCAAACAACTCAAAGAAATGTTGAAAAAATTCCACAGTTTAGCCATCAGGCCCAAGAATCTTATTTTTTTGCATGGACTTAAGTACATTTTTCATTTCCTGCCTCAAAATAGGAGTGATTAAATCCATAATGTCTTCGTGTTTGATATATCTAGGAAAATTCTCTACAACCCTAATCACCTCAGTGATAGTGGAATACTCGGGGGCCCTAGAGAGATATTTGAAGTGATATTTCCACATTAATTTTATCTCATTGAAATATTTTACCTTTCCTCCACCTTTCTTATCTAGTTCCCTAAAATTATTTTAGTTTTTTCTCCCTTTAGCATAATTTTGGAAAAAAAATGTGTTTTCGTCGCTAGCTAAAATCCACATTTCCTAACTTTTTAATCACTAATTTTCTTCTTTATCAACTAAAATATTCCTCCTCTTAGACTCGAGCATTTATTTTATCCCTCTTTACCTCATTCTCGTAGACATCTGCTTCGAATCTCTCCATTCTTCCCAATTCTTCCCCACTCTCTTATAGGGTAAGCTCATCCATTTTTAATTTATCTTTAGCCATGTTATAGTCACCTTCTTTAGTCAATTCAGGTTACTCATAAAGGACAAAGAAAAATATCTGGAACCTGATCTCTCCATAGGTCTCCAAGTTTCATTAACAATCTTTATATATTCAGCGTCCTTCAGCGAACCTAAATTAAAATTAAAAGGCACACCAAGTGTCTTGTTTGGACCTGTCAACTCCATGAGAATAGGTAAATGGTATGATTCCCCTCCAATTCCAACCCATTTACTAAACCTGAACAACAAAGTAGTGAAATTTTCATTAAAGAGGAATTTTTCCAACCTCTTGGCCACATGTGCATCCCCCACTCTCCCATTCCTCCATGTGGGAGTGATTTTTATTAATTATTATTCAATTAATCTCACTTCTCTAAGTTTTTTTAGGAACAAATCTGCAAAAGGGTTGACTTGGGCTAGAGGACTCCGTGTTTTAGCCAAACCAAGGGAGAAATTGAGATCACCACCCACTACCAAATTATGGGCATGCATAAAACACTTTGAGAGAAGGTTGTTCTAGAAACTAGGTCTCCTTGACCCAAAGTCTCTTGAACCATAATCACATCATGTTTATAGTTTAAAAAAAGGGATTTAAATCTAGTTTCTTGTGGGTGCTAGAAAACCATCTAAAATTAAACGACAATAAAATTATTTTGTAGCCTGAACAGTGGATTGCGCTACTTTAAGCATCCCTTTCAGATAAATTTGTTTCACATCTGCGATATAAACCATAGATTTTAGTTGTAGCTTTGAGATCTCAGTTTTACGACCAATTGATTTTTTTGGTTTGATAGACATAGGGGGACCTCCCAGTCACCAAAATTCCTCCACAGGAAAGATTTTCTTATGCCTAGGTCACAGATTATAAGGAAAGGTGTCAATGGTTAACTTTGGGATAGTAGTGATAATACTGTCCATGGCGTTTGAAAAATTATTGATACATTGTGGCTCTTTTTCTTGAGGCTTGGAAGGACTAGGTGATTTTATGACATGCAATAAAATATCAAGAGTATCAATAACAGATGGAGAGGATTGAGTGATAGTACCTGCTAAAATTGTTGAGGCTTCTATAGTGGCGTAGTGGTCCGGAACCTAATTCAATACACTTACAGGGGGAATATCCACTTGCGCTAGCTAAAAATTCAACCCTTCCATCAATATTTGCCCATCCTCCTGATGTTTTCCCACCTCGTACATATGTACCAAATATTCAACATCCAGTTGTTCTATTTGAGGCATGAAAACATTCCTGTTGGCACCCCTATGTTGTTGCCTTTGGCTAAGACCCAGTGGGAAGTCTCTGGCCAAGTGCCCATGCTTGTGGAAACTATGACACCATAATGGGAGGTGCTCATAATAAATGATCTGAAAGAAGGAATGCCCTTCAAAATCCAAGTGAATTTTCTCCACCAAACCTTCAAGAGGAACAAGGTAGACCAACATATGAGCCACACTTCATACATTTGTCTCCAAAAATATCATATCCTCTTCCAAGAAGATACCTAAATTGTTCCCTATAGCCCTAAGGACATCTAGATTCCATAAGTGTGGGGGAAGCGCTGATAGTCACACCCACACCGGAATATAAACCACTCTTTCCCTCTTCACATAAACAATGGGTGACCATCGTTTCAATAGAATCGGTGAAATTCCAAACCTCCAATTATGAGCAAGCACCCATTCCAGGGTCTCTATGTTCACAAATTTAATCATGAACCAACACTTTGATAGGGTTATCACCTCCACCCCGGGATTGATTGATCCACTCAGTTATAAACTATATGAATTTTTTTTTCCCTCAAGCTATACCCACCAAACTAGACTCTGATGTTGCCATTTCCTTGTATACTTAAATGTCCACACCTAAAATCAGATGCGGGCACTCCATTTTTTTTTAAATGAATTTTCCTTTCTTCCTTTTTAAATCCCATCTACCGACCAAGTTCAGAAAATAGTAAGAAATCCACATCATCCTCCCTATTCCTTTCAAGACTGCCACTATGCACATCCGCTATCTCCGCTCCAAGATTATCCACACTAGTAACCAACAAAACCTATGTTAGATTTACAGCAAAATCCTAATCTAAACCCCACCTTCCTTCCTGGTATTAACAAATTTACCCTCCTTTGAGGGCTTGGCACACTGCTACTGTAACCTCACATCCTCCCAATAAAACCCCTTTTGTAGAGCTTCATGGAAAAGCTCGTGAAAATTCTGACTGTCCTCTAGGTGCGTTTACAATAAACCTCATTCTAGACATAGGTCTGTTCAATGCAAAAACCCACCTCCGATTGTACATTCTCAAAACCCCCTAGCCTTAAACCCTTGGTAGAGGGTTTCCCCAGGAACCCATTCGAATCTCCAGAGTCGATTAAGCATGCTTTTAAGCCCACACTTGGAACCATATGACTTCCAAACACACTTTACTCTATTCCTCCCAACTGAAACAAAAAAAAATGGTTTTGTAGAGTACTTATCATTTCCACTAGACGCGCTTCCAGTCTATCTCCCAGGAAAAATGAAACCACCAGCCCTTCCTTTGGACTATTATCAGGACCACCAACGACCCCTTTGTTAAGCCCAGAGTCAGCTGCCCCCATGAGACCATAGTCGTCCGTTGAGTCCCATGACATCCTTTCCTCCTTCCACATGTCATGAGGAGAACGAGGTGGAAGATCCACCGTAGAAAATTTTTTCTGAGTTGGATCCATACCCTATACCATTACAATTTCCACTACTTCCCGCTCCAGGTCTACACATTCCTATGATTTTACCATCGTATCTGACCGGAGAAAAAAATAAGTCTCATTGTAAGCACATGGAAGAATATTAAAAATAGGAAAAAAAACTTTTGAAAGCTTCCCTGCCACTGTGATCCTCATAACACCAACTGGTTACAACCCTGACCTAGTTAAACAATCATCCTTTGTGATACCAACAAAATAAACTAAAAAACCCACTGAAGCGAGAGGAAAGGGTGAAGAAAGTCAAGAAAACCCACTAGATGGAGCATAAACCAAAACCAAGCGAGCACAAAATCTGACACTTAAAATTTTTTACAAGTGTTAAAGAGGTGGGGGCCAAGTGTTGTCACCAATCGAGCCATTTTCCATTCATGGACCGGAGCTCGGCCATCCCAACGTGGTTACCCTAGAACCCTTCCAATCTCTGCCATTTTCGCCCTTTTCACTTTCCGTTCCCTCAGTAACATGACTTCCAACAATCAGTATAAGGATATATATATGTGTGTGTGTGTGTGTGTGTGTTTGTGTGTGTTTTTAAATTTGATCTTTAAATATATATTTCTTAAAATTATTTATTATAATATGATAATAGTTATTTACATTATAATTTTTTTATGTAAATTTTTAAAAGAAACAAATTATAATTTTCTTATTTTAAAATAAAATTTCTATTAGCAAAAAAATATTTTTCTTTTCTTTTCAAAATTAACATAATTTTATATGAATTTAGTTTAATATATTTTAAAATATTATATCATTTAATTAATCTATTATAATAATTGGTAATTTATTTAATAAAATTAATTAATTTTTTCTAATTGGCTATTATATTAATCATTTTAATAACTTTAAATAATATAATATAATATAATATAATATAATTGTTATTTTATATGTTGTATTTATCATTAATATATTTTCTTCTGTAAGCTGATTCAACACCCTAAAAAGACCCTAGGGCACTTCTATTGTGTAAGGTTACCCATAAAACTTATGTTTTCAATGAATTCCTGTCTAATTTTAGAAAAATTAGACTGGAAAATCCACAGAAAAAAAAGCCTTCAAAAAATCACACTAGAGACAACTCATTATATAAATTACAATTATGAAAATTATTTGAATTAATTAATATAATATTAGTTTTAGTTATATATATATATATATTCTTTTTTTTTCCAATAGAATAGATATGTATAATATTGCAAAATATATTTCATTATAATCTATAAATATAATTTTTATGGTCTATATTAATCAAAATAATTGTATCTTATTTTTTTTTTTATAAAAACCATTCCAAGTAAAAAAAAATATAATAATGGAAATATTTTAAATTCTAAAAAATTATATACTTTTTCTTTTAGAATTTTTTTTATCTAATTAGGAAGCAATAAAGGCCTTAAAGATATATATTAAATTTTAAACCAAAATGAAATTAATTTAAACATTTTATTTATTTTCCATTTCTCAATTACAATACCTATTAAATTGAAAAAATTACAATATAATAAAATTAATATGAAGAAAATAATATTGTAAAAATTAATAAAATATAATGATATTTAAAATTAAATAATAATAATAAAAATATAATTGTAAATTAATTTTATGTTAAAAAAATGTAAGAAAAATATTTTTTTTTTAATTTTTTAAATAATAATTAAATTAAAATTAAAATATCTCTATTTTATTTATATTTATCTAAAATAATAATGAATATTAAAAAAGGTGATTATAAAAAATTAATTATTCGAGCAATAAGCATTTTTTAATTGATAGTCATCTTTCATGAACTTGAAATTATTATTAAAATATTAAAGTTAATTTTTAAAATATATTTGTTTATCAATTTCAATGATCTACTGTTTTACAATTATATTAAAATAAAAGTTATATAATTGAGCTAAAGTTATCTGTTTTTCTCTTTTTCTTGATTTCTTTTATTTCTATGTGAAATTAACTTATAGGGATTTTAACCAAAAACATTTTCCTAAAATTGCTTAAAAAGAACATCCATTTACTTAGTGATCAAAACCCATTAAAATGATCAAAATGTTTTTAAATTAACACAAACAAATATATAGATATATATTACATATTTTCATTTTCAAATTAAATAATTATATCTATATTAATTATATATTTCAGGTGCTATTTGAAATATGTAAAGTAAAATAATACATGTAACAAGGGGAGGGGAAGAGGAGGAGGGTGGATGGGGAGGGTGGATGGGAGGAGAGGAGAGGAGGAGGAGAGGGGAGGGGAGTGGAGGGTACAAGGAGAGGGGAGAGAGTGAGATCAAGAGGAGGGGATCTAGTGAGGTAGCGTAGGGGAGGAGGAGCGAGGGAGGGAGGGAGAGAGGTCAAGAGGAGGAGTGAGGAGGAGTGAGGGAGGGAGAGGAGGAGGAGTGAGGGAGGTGAGGGAGGGAGAGGAGTGAGGGAGGTGAGGGGGAGGGAGAGGAGTGAGAGGAGGGAGAGGAGAGAGGAGCGAGGGAGGGAGAGGAGGAGGAGGGAGGTGAGGGAGGGAGAGGAGGAGGAGGGAGGTGAGGGAGGGAGAGGGAGGGAGAGGAGGGAGAGGAGACAGGAGCGAGGGAGGGAGAGGAGGAGGAGGAGGAGGAGGAGGAGAGGGGAGGGAGGATGGAGGGAGGAAAAGGAGGAGTAGGGAGGGGAGGGAGGGAGAGGGGGAGGATGGGAGCAGAGCGGAGCAGGAGGAGGGAGGGAGGGAGGAGGATCAGGGGATGGAGGGAGAGGAGGAGGAGGAGGAGCATGGGGAGGGAGGGAAGGAGAGGAGGATAGGATCGGGGGAGGAGGAGGAGGAGGAGGTAGGAGTGAAGGCTATAGGAGGAGGGGGAAGGAGGCGGGGAGGGGAGGGGAGGAGAGAGGAAGAGGGAGATGAGGAGGAGAGGGGAGGGAGGGAGAGGGAGAAGAGGAGTAGGGGATTGAGGGAGGGAGGGGGGGTTAGGGTAAGGGCAGGAGGAGGAGGAGGAGGGGGATGGTGAGGGGAGGAGAGGAGGGGAGGAGGAGGATATGGGATGGTGAGTGGAGGAGGGGAGAGGAGGATAGGAGAGGGAGAGGAGGAGGAGATGGGAGGGAAGGGGAGTGGGAGGAGGGGGAACAAAGCGTAGGGGAGGAGGTAGGGAGGGAGGGAGGTAGGGAGGGAGGGAGAGGGGAGAGAAGGAGGAGTGAGGGAGGGGAGGGGAGAGGAGGAGGAGGATTGAGGGAGGGGAGGGGAGGAGGAGGAGTGAGGGAGGGTCGGAGGAGGGGGAACGGAGGGTATGGGAGGAGGTAGTGTGGGAGGGAGAGGGGTAGGAGGAGGAGTGAGGGAGGGGAGGGGAGCGGAAGAGGAGGAGGAGTGAGGAGTAAGGAGGGAGTCAAGGGAGGAGGAGGAAAAATTAGGGAGGGAGGGATGGAGGGAAGGAGGGAGAGGAAGAGTAGGAGAGGGGACGGAGGGACGAAAGCAAGGAGAGAAGGGGAAGGAAGAGTGAAGGAGGGAGGAAGGGTAGGAGAATGAGGGAGGTAGGGAGGGAGGATGAGGAGGTGGAGGAGTAGGAGTAGGAGGGAGGGAGGAAGGCCAGAGGAGGATGATAGGAGGGGAGGGGAGAAGAGGAGGAGGAGTAATAGGGGAGGGAGAGGGGGAAGGGGAGGAAGGGAGGAGGAGGAGGCAGAGGGAGGGAGGGATGGAGAGAGGAGGAGGATGATGAGAGGGGAGGAGGAGGAGGAGGAGGAGGAAGAGCAGGGGGAGGCAGGGAGGGAAGGGTAAGAGAGGGAGGAAAAGGAGGAGGGAGGAGAGGAGGGCAAGGCAGGAGGAGTGTGACGGGGATGAGAATGCAAGAGAGGAGGAGGAGGAGAGGGGAGGAGGAGGAGGAGTAGTGGAGGGAGTGAGGGATGGGATGAGGAGGAGGAGGAGGAGCAAGGGATGGTGGGAGAGGATTAGGAGGAGAATGGGGAGGGAGAGAGGGCGGGATAGCATCGTGAGGAGGAGAATTGAGGAGAGGAGAGTAGGGTAGGAGGAGGAGGACAAGGACATAGATGAGGATGAGTATGAGGACACAGATGAGGACGAGGAGAGGGGAGGGATGGAGAGGAAGAGGAGGGGAAGGGGAGAGAGGAGGAGTACGGGAGGGGGAGGAGAGGGGAGGGGAGGGTAGGAGATGGAGGAGTACGGGAGGGGGAGAAGAGGGGAGGTGAGGAGGATGAATAGGGGGAGGTAGGGAGGGAGGGAAGCATCAGGGAGGAGGGGGATGGAGGGAGTGAGGGAGGGGAGGAAGAGAAGGGAGGGGAGGAGAGGAGAAGGGAAGAGGATGACAAAGGGAGGGACGGACGAATGGCAGGATGATAGAGAGGGAGATACAGATGGATAAGTGGGGAGGGGGATAGGAAAGGATAGGGGAAGGAGGAAGGGAGGAGGAGAGAGAGAGGGAGAAGGGGGAATGGAGAGAGAGAGAGAGAGAGAGAGAGAGAGAGAGAGAGAGA
The DNA here is from genome assembly GCA_034641835.2 of Pinus albicaulis. Classification (NCBI taxonomy): domain Eukaryota; kingdom Viridiplantae; phylum Streptophyta; class Pinopsida; order Pinales; family Pinaceae; genus Pinus; species Pinus albicaulis. The sequence goes on along the minus strand of CM076582.1, from coordinate 433,850,089 downwards.
GAGACGGGGAGCGAGAATGAGGTAGGGACAGAGGGAAGGGGAAGGAGGAGGGTATGGGAGGTGAGGGACAGAGAGAAGGTTGGAGCAAGAGAGAGAAGGAGAGAGATGGAGGGGAGGGGAGGGGAGGAGGATGAGAGAGAAAGGTAGAAGGGGGGAGGGAGGTAGGGAGAGAGGGATGTCGAGGGAGGAAAGGATGAGGACAGAGAGAGAGGGAGAAAGGGGGAGGGAGAGAGGGAATGGGAAGGAGAAAGGGAGGAGGACAGAGAGGGGGAGAGATAGAGAAACTGAGGGAGAGAAGGGAGGGGATGGGAAGAAGGGACTAGAAGAGAGCGAGAGAGAGGGAGAGAGGAGGAGGAAGACGTGGAGGAGGAGAGAGAGGGGAGGGGAGTAGGATGGAGAGAGAGAAGTATAGGGAGAGAAATAGGGAGAGAGGCAGAATTTTAGTCCGATGGAATGTGACAGGGTGAGGGAAAGGGAGAGGGAGAGCCAAATGGAGAGGGAGATAGAGAGGGATAAGGGTAGAGGGAGAGAGGGAATGAGGAGAGAGAGAGGGTAGGGGGCAGGGGAGTGGAGGGGGTGAGGGAGTGGAGGGAGGGAGGTGAAGAGAGCAATAGAAAGCGACAAAGGAAGAGGAGGAGGAGGAGGAGGAGAAAGAGGGGAGGGAGAGAGAGGACGATGGAAGAATAGAGAAAGAGGGAGAGAGGGGCATATCATGCCAATGAATGGTGAGAGGGTGAGGGAAAGGTAGAGGGAGAGGCAAATGGAGAGGGAGATAGAGAGGGAGAAAGGGGGAGGCAGAGAAAGAAGGAGGAGAGAGAGAGGGGAGGGGGGTATGGGAGTGGAGTGGGTGAGGGAGTGGATGGAGGGAGAAGAGAGAGAGAGATATCAAGAGAGGAAGAGGAGGAGGAGGAGAGAGAGAGGGCGATGGAGAGAGAGAGAAAGATGGAGAGATGGGACATACTATGCCAATTAATGGTGAGAGGGTGAGGGAAAGGGAGAGGGAGAGGAAAATGGAGAGGGATATAGAGAGGGAGAAGGGGGAAGGCAGAGAGGGAAGGAAAGGGAAGGAAGACAGCGAGAGAGGAAGGGGAATGGGAAGGAGAGGTGGGAGGGTGTGAGGGGAGGCGATGAGAAGAGAGGAGGAGGAGGAGGAGAGAGAGAGAGAGGGAGAGAGAGAGGGAGGAAGGGAGGAAGAGAGAGAGAGAGAGAGAGGAGGAGGAGGATGTGAAGGGAGGCCGAGGGAGCGACAAATAGAGGGAGAGGGAAGGAGATGGATGGTTAGAGAGGGGGACATAGAGGGAGGGGGATAGGGTGAGAGAGAGAGAGAGATACGATGAGGAGGGGGGCCTTCCCCTCTCTCTATCTACGTCACACTCCCTTCCCCTCCCTCTCTCTCTCTACCTCTCACCATTTGCCTCCCTCCCTTACACTCCCTCTCCTCTCTCACTCTCTCTCCCTCGCTCCTCCTCCTCTTCACCCTCCCCTCCCCACTCTCTCTCACTCTCTCTCTCTCTCACTCTCTCCTCATCCTCCCCTCTCCTCCACTCCCCTACAAGTCCATATATCCATAAATTTATCTCTCAAGTAGTCTAACAAACTTTCAAACCATTTAACTATATAATATAAATTTATTCAACAATAATAATCACAAACTAATTTTTTAATTGTGATCCATTAAAAATAAATTCCTATAATAAACACCACCCTCACAATTTTAGTGAACAAAGACCTAGTAATCTCAACCTATAGTGTTTAGGACTTCATAGTAAACAACACATGTTATTTCTATCTTTCAAAAGAATGTTTCCCAAAAAATCCAAATGAGTTTTAATCAAGAAGTTATTCCTCTTTCAATTTTTCTAAACCAAGAACATTTGGTTTCCCAATATTACCATATATAAAAATTGTGTATTAATATTCCAATGGAATTATTTTTTATTGCCTAATCGGCCAAACTTGGTAATACTTGGTAACTACGCTCCAAAGTTGTTGAATTGGGCTATTTTCTCCTTTTGTGGAATTTAAGGTAGAAATGCCTTATTGAATATCAATCACAAATTGAATGCGCTAGTCAATTAGCAACTACAATTTGCAATTACAAGATAACAATAATCATGTACAGTCCCATGTCTTCAGATTAAAAAATAAAAAATAAGCGGTCACATTATTAAATATAATTTTTAATAGTTTTATAAATAATATTTTACAAACTAAAAAAATAAGTGGTCACATTATTAAATATAATTTTTAACATTTTTATAAATAATATTTTAAAGTATGAAAGTTTTTATAACTAGTCATAATAAATTGAATAGTATAATGATTTATAAAAATTTTAACATTTTAAATGGAATTATATGATGATGATGATGATAATGGTTACCATCCATTAAGACCAATGCGGCCTATTAGAACTTAAGAGAGGAGAAAGAATCTAATTTTGATTCTTCAAAATCTTGTTTCTATGGTCAAAGAGAAGGGAAATAAGTGCTCCATGATCACTGTAGGTGGGTTGGCTTAATAAGTCAAGAAGATTGGAAGGGTGGCAGATCGTAGGGAATTGAGAGCGAATGTGATAAAGAGTCTGGCAGTATAAAAGGAAGTGATTTTCATCTTCCACCTGCTTATAATCATAAATCTAATAGATTCTATCATTCCAAGGGGTCTTGGGAATAGACCATCGCCCAGTATCACTACGAAGCTCATCGGAATTAGTTCTTATGTTAGTAATGTTCATTTTCTTCTTATTGTTGGAAAACACAGAGAGATAATTCTTATTATCAAGGGTGGGGTTGATCACTTCCTTATAGTATATTAGCTTCCTTTTACCCTCCAGCTCTTGATCCTCCGACAACTTGTCCTTAAACTTTGAGGTAATAGTATTTTTTATATTATATTTTCCTCCCATATTGAGCTCCTCCTTAATTCCCCAATGGTTGAGCCAGGACAGGGCATCCTTATGCCACCCACACTTGAGGATAAGGTGGGGGTTTTGAGTACAGTTAGAAGAAATTTTAGGGAGCCTTTTTTATTGCATGTTGTCAAGCTTCTTATTATAAATCATATATCTAAATATAGATGTACTTTCAATGGGGGACTAGCCAGATTCAATCAAGAGGATAGGATATGGATTGTTTCCATTGATCTTAAGGTTGTAGGTTATTAATTTATTTTGAATCATCTCAATCTTCCTCCATGAATCTCTAGATATATTACAACCCCAAACCTCACATATGTATAAGACAGCAAGGGTGACAAGGGTCTTAAAGAGGAACCTCTTTTTACTCCAAATGTAAATATCGATCGACTTACAATTTTTTTTAAGATCATAATAATCTTTCCAACCCCCAATAATCCTTTTCTCGATGTTATAATTCTAGTTGATATGATGAGGGAAGTTAGTTCCCAAATACTTATAAGAAGAAACCTGCTCTAAGCACTAGTTATTATACATGAAACTACCATTGGTGACATTTTTGGATTTAATGATCATGACTTTAGTGTTGTCGGTTTTAAGTGTCATACACATATTAGATCAGTAGTCACGAGGAATCTGGGGGTGCTTATCATGGTCATCGGCGTAGAGGATAAGACTAATGAGAACACTAGCAAGCTCGGTTCCCTTGCACCCCGCTGATTCCAGACAATCCTCTAGCTTATCTATGTATATGCCAAAAAGGGTAGGGGATAGGGGACACCCTTGCTTAACTCCAATATTGCATTTAATATCTTTAGACCACCCATTGTTGGTCTTAATCTTGGTAGTGACGACCTCATAGAAACAGATCACATCAATCCTCATCTCATGAGGGACCATGATCTCTTTAAGTTTATCCCAAAATTTTTCCCAAGGTACAGTTTTGAAAGCTTTTCTAAAGTCCACAAAGCAGCATAATAGATCGACTTTACTATTGCGACATTCCTCTGCAATGATTCTAAGACTCACTAGATGGTCAATAGTTGAGTGATGTCTCCTAAAACTAGCTTGTCCTTTAGCTCTTTTTCGTTGGATTTCAAGCCAAAGGCAAAGCTTCTTCTCCAAAATGAACCCATAAAGCTTGTTTAGGGTATGGATAACCATAATTCTCTTGTAGTTGGATGGAACACTCTTGTCCCCATTTTTAAATACAGGTACAATAAGGCTTTGCATCCAAATTTGAGGGAATCCATGTGGAGATAACGAATGAGGATAGATCTTCCAATTTTAAGGATCTTAGCCTGGTGTCCTTCAATATCTTTATCTTTCCCATTAGCGATCTTATTAATACTATACTCAATGTCGTCAAGAGAGAATAAATCCTCCTTAATTTTAGTGATTAAGGTGGTTCTCCTAGTGTCTGCAGAGTCATACAACTTCTTAATATAGTTGTCCCAGTTTTTTAAGGGGATAGAATGCTTATCTTTGGTTTTATGGATAAGAAAATTCAACAAAAACTTTTTGGGCATGACTTTAGAAAGGTGCAGAAGATAATCCTACCTTCTATTAATATATGATATTTTCTTCCTCTTGATGATATTTGTGTATATCTTTATATTATACATCTTAATGATTTCATTATGAGAATCTTTGATCGCTTTCCTCGCCATCTTGCAATATTTGTGATATCATGGAATCTTTGTATATCTTTTTTGGTTGCGTTTAATAGGACTACCTTTGACAATTTGCAGGTATGTATCAAGATAAGGTATGTATGGAGATAATGCAAAGGGATTGGAATTGAAGAGGATAATTGAAGAGGTAGGCGCAATTTTTATTCTTCAAAATCTTGTTTCTATGGTCAAAGAGAAGGGAAATAAGTGCTCCACAATCACTGTAGGTGGGTTGGCTTAATAGTTCAAGAAGATTGGAAGGGTGGCAGATGGTAGGGAATTGGGAGGGAATGTGAGAAAGAGTCTGGCAGTATAAAAGGAAGTGATTTTCATCTTCCACCTGCTTATAATCATAAATCTAAAAGATTCTATCGTTCCAAGGGGTCTTGGGAATAGACCACCACCCAGTATCACTCCGAAGCTCATGGGAATTAGTTCTTATGTTAGCGATGTTCATTTTCTTCTTATTGCTGGAAAACATAGAGAGATAATTTTGATTATCAAGGGTAGGGTTGACCACTTCCTTACAGTATATTATCTTCCTTTTACCCTCCATCTCCTGATCCTCCCACAACTTGTCCTTAAACTTTGAGATAATAGTATTTTTTATATTATCTTTTCCTCCCATATTGAGCTCCTCCTTAATTCCCCAATGGTTGAGCCAGGAAAGGGCATCCTTATGCCACCCACACTTGAGGATAAGGTGAGGGTTTTGAGTACAGTTAGAAGAAATTTTAGGGAGCCTTTTTTATTGCATGTTGTCAAGCTTCTTATTATAAATCATATATCTAAATATAGATGTAATTTCAATGGGGGACAAACCAGATTCAATCAAGAGGATAGGATACAGATTATTTCCATTGATATTAAGGTTGTAGGTTATTAATTTATTTTGAATCAGCTCAATCTTCCTCCATGACTCTCTAGATATACTACAACCCCAAACGTCACATATGTATAAGACAGCAAGGGTGACAAGGGTCTTAAATAGGAACCTATTTTTACTCCAAATGTAAATATCGACTGACTTATAATTGTTTTCAAGATCATAATAAGCTTTCCAACCCCCAATAATTCTTTTCTCAATGTTATAATTCCAGTTGATATGATGAGGGAAGTCAATTCCCAAATACTTATAAGAAGAAACCTACTCTAAGCACTGGTTATTATACGTGAAAATACCATTGGTGATATTTTTGGATTTAATGATCATGATTTTAGTGTTGTCGGTTTTAAGTGTCATACCCATATTAGTTCAGTAGTCACGAGGAATCTGGAGGTGCATTTCATGGTCATCAGCGTAGAGGAGAAGACTAATGAGAACACTAGGAAGCTCGGTGCCCTTGCACCTCGCTGATTCCAGACACTCCTCTAGCTTATCTATGTATATGCAAAAAAGGGTAGGGGATAGGGGACACCCTTGCTTAACTCCAATATTGCATTTAATATCTTTAGACCACACATTTTTGGTCTTAATCTTGGCAGTGACGACCTCGTAGAAACGGATCACATCAATCCTCATCTCATGAGGGACCATGATCTCTTTAAGTTTATCCAAAAATTTATCCCAAGGGACAGTTTCAAAAGCTTTTCTAAAGTCCAAAAAGCAACATAAGAGATCAACTTTATTATTGCGACATTCCTCAGCAATGATTCTAAGACTCACTAGATCTTCAATAGTTGGGTGATGTCTCCTAAAACTAGCTTGTCCTTAAGCTCGTTTTCCTTGGATTTCAAGCCAAAGGCAAAGGTTCTTCTCCAAAATGAACCCATAAAGCTTGGTCAGGGTATGGATAACCATAATGCTCTTGTAGTTGGATGGAACACTCTTGTCCACATTTTTGAATACAGGTACAATAAGGCTTTGCATCTAAATTTGAGAGAAGCCATGTGTTATAGCCATATTGAGAAGCTTGTGGAGATAAGGAATGAGGATAGATCTTCCCATTTTAAGGATCTCAGCCTGGTGTCCTTCAATATCTTTATCTTTCCCATTAGCGATCTTATTAATACTAGACTCAATGTCGTCAAGAGAGAATAAATCCTCGTTAATTTGAGTGATTAAGGTGGTTCTCATAATGTCTGGAGAGTCATAAAACTTCTTAGTATAGTTGTCCCAGTGTTTTAAGGGGATAAAATTCTTATCTTTGGTTTTATGGACAAGAACATTCGACCAAAATTTTTTGGGCATGACTTTAGAAAGGTGGAGAAGATAATCTTTCCTTCTATTAATATATGATATTTTCTTCCTCTTGATGATATTTTTGTATATATTTATATTCTACAGCTTAATGATTTCATTATGAGAATCTTTGATTGCTTTCCTCGCCATCTTGCAATATTTTTCATATCATGGATTCAAAGTTCTATTAGACTTATTAAATGAAATCTCATTAGAAAGCTTCCTAATCATGCTGGAAAGGATAGTAGTGAATGGCAATAAATTTGATCAATTTTATTATTATAATTCATGGGGCCTAAATCCCTCTCTAAATCCCTTAATAAGAGGTCAGTTTTACTTCTATCAAAGCGAATGTGTCTTTTTCTTTCATTGGTCTCCAAGAGGTGGGTGGTATGAATAGCAAGATTGAGGGATAGAGATAGAGGTATGTGGTCTGAGTTAGGCTCGAATCCATTAAGAACCTCAAATTTTATAATATGTTTGAGGACGAGGATGTTAGATATAGCATAATCCACGACACTACTACCCAGTGCATGGAAACATGTCATATTACCGGAGAGGAGCCACTTGTTAATACCATTAAAAATAATTAAGTCCTAGGAACTGCAAAGTTTGAGGAGCTCAGTGCCAAATACGTTCTCGATAATGTCTTCAGATTTTCTCTTGAATTTATTAGCTAAGTTACTATCTTCATCAAGCCACAAGGGGTCGAGGTTAGATTTTTTGCTTAATGTAATGGCTAGGTTAGTAGAATTTCTAGCATTAAAGTCTCTGAGTAAAAGGATATTACCATCATTTCTCAGGTTGAAGATGTCTTTTTCTAAAGAATTGAAAGGAAAATTCTTGTCCAGGTTCTTCTTATATGATTTATATTTGATGGGAGTGAAATAGTAGATTGCGAGAAAGATCCTATTGGTGGTAGAATCATATATTTCGATCCAAATGTATTGATTGAAGGGGTCAATTTTAAAATAAGATGTAAAATACTATAAAATTGGTAATGTAAATTATTATTATAATAATTAAGGTTAAAAGTTATATGCAATAATAATAATAATAATAATAATAATAATAATAATAATAATAAATGTTTTCAGGAAGTTTTTATTTAGACATTGAATATTTAAATGTTATATGATTATGGAAATTTTATAAAAAAGGTATTTATTTATTCATTATTAAAATATAAAGATGTTGTACAGGGATGTCACAATGGGACAGTCATGAAGGACAATGCACAAGAGGACCAAGTCACCCATATTTTAAGATATCGCAATCCATAAAAATACCAAGTCACCCATAGGTTATGATGTCAGAGAATCATGGTTATTGTGTTTAGGAAGTTATTATTTAGACTTTGAATACTTAAATCTAATATGTTTATGGACATTTTATAAAAAATATATTTATTTATTAATTATAAAATAAAAAGATGTCGTAGAGGGATGACAGAGTGAGGAAGTCACTGTGAAGGACAATCCACAAGAGGATCAAGTCACCCATAATTTAATATGTCACAATCCACAAGAAGACCAAAGTCGCCCATAGCTTAAGATGTCAGAGTGGGGAAATGAAAGTGAAGGACAAGCCATCATGGTTCTTGTGTTGTGCATCATCGAAATATTTAAATTACCATTTTAGTTATATATTATAAACTTAACACAAATATGCTAAACAACATAAATAAAAAATTATTATTTCGAATCAAAGTACAACTGTAACAGTCTTAATTAAACATGGTAAATAAATATTACTTTAACGGTTTAATCAAGAAACAGTTGAAACTGAATTCTTGATAACAGTATTTTGGTATTCGTTATTTGGGAGATCGCATGGGTTCCCGCTTCCCACTCCAGATTATTAAAGAAGAGATCGGATCAGATATTCATTTAGCCAATACTTTGGGGAACCATACTGAAATTTCTTGAATTTCAGTAGTGGTATTCAAGATCGTTCAATCCTAGCTAGGATTTTGGTTTTGTTTTTTTATCACTTTTTTTCTGATAGCTTAAACGAAGCACTGGAAGCTGCTGATGGTCTTTAGTTTCCATAGGAATTGAGATTGAATGATGCAGTTATTGATTATAAGGCCACCATGGAGTCTGCTGCAACAACAACAATCATGAAGACCATAGCATCATGGAAACGTTGTCATGAAGATGATAGCATCATGGAAATCAGTGAAAGGGAAATCAGAAGGAAAACCAAATTGGTAAAGCTTACGCTGTTCAAATGGAGAATTCGCCTTAAAAAGATGAGTATTTTTCTTTATTAAAACTAATTTTGAAGTGTATTTATCCAAGATAAGTATTTTGGAAAGAAAGTTATTTTTATATCAGTCTTTTATCATGCTCTTGAAAAAAAATAAAAGAGTATTAAATATTTTGCATATTAAATATTTTACCTATATTTTTGAAAGAAAAAAAAATATTGCATAGTAAAAGACATGTTTTTTCTTCAAGATATACTATGGTAAAAGACAATCTTATGACGTAACTTCTTGGAAGGATTGTATTTATGTTAATCTCTTAGAAATATATTATTCTTAGAGATATAGCATGGTAAAAGACAAAACTGACTATGCTAGTTTTATGGATTAGAAACCATGTGAGTTCTTGCAAAGATTTCTTAACATGATTAAGTAAATTTTCTTGTCTTTATATATATATATATATATATATATATATCTTATTTAAGAAAATATAGGATGCTTGTTTTATTCTAAAATGGATTTCGTACCGGTGTGTTAAATGATAAAAAAATCCAAGTTCTTTTCTTGGAAATGAATATAGATTAAATATGGTAAATCATGAAATATTTTCATGTGTAGCGAAGAAGAAAAGAAATGAGTTTCTCACATTAATATTCTTGAAGAGTTTTGTGAATGTATACATTAACCATGTTGTAAATATTAGGTATTTAACAAATTCATGGATATATTACCATAGTGTTGGTAAAGATTAGCTATTTAATAAATCCATGGAACTAATCAGTTATATTTCTTTAAATGAACAAACTATGTGATTACTATTATATTATTATGATTATGATGTTAATTCTTTTTAGAAGAAGATCATGCATAGGCATGCAATGCATGTATTAACTTTCATTGGAAAGAATATACATATTTTTATCAGGGAAAGATAGCATGTAGTGTTAAAATACATTGAAAATGATTGCTAGTATAATCTTTGAAAAGAAGACATGTATTTGTATTCTTAATTGCATAGTTTTACAGAAAAGAAAACATATGTTTACATGATCACTAGCGTTGAGATTTCCTTTGGTAAGACTTGTAAAGGAAGCTATGTGCTTCGATGGAGACTCTTTTGGAATCTATATGCATTTGCATGCATGGGAGAAACATTTGATATGTTAGATTGCACTCCATGTACTAAAAGTAATAGCTCAAGGGTTAGCTATTTTGATTAAATTATGTAAATTGCATGCACGAATATCGTAACTAATGTATCAGTTTATTTTAAATATATGTTGGGAAGATGTAGCTATTGTCTTGCAGTGCTTATGCGATGGAAACATTAGTTAATGTGATGAACTATAACTAGCACATATGAGGTATGTGTCGTTAAAGGGAGAATTTCAAGGTACTTTACTTGCATGTCATGAATATACATGAGTAGATGGAGAAACTACTATAGTATAGATATATAATATGATTTATTATACTTTATGAATCTTGACATCAATGTACGTTGAAGGTAACATTAGCAAGGTATGATGGTGATATTTATAAAGGAAATATTATGCTTAACCCGGTGGCAGGTAAATGATTATGGTTCATGTAGATGAGTGTGAACTACTGGATGATCCAGCGTACGATGAACCATTGTAGGTACATCCATGCCATCGAGATATGAAGATAGGAAGACCAGAGCGTAAATGGTATCATATTTATTGTGATGACTTTAAGCTAGATATTTGTACATTTCCTTGTAATAATGATATAAACGATGGTTAAGGGATGGTCTCCCTTATAAGCCATTGAGTGAGGGCTGATCACCCTCACGAGCATTTAATAATAAAATTAAATGTTTGCTGGTTTTCACCCTATGGGGTTTCCAGGGTATATTGGTGTTCAATGATGTGATTGATTATTATGTCAAGTTGATGATATTGATTCCTTTCTTGTTATGATGTTCATAATGGCAAGTATGTGATGACTATAGGAGTAATGAAATGAATGGAAGGTTACATCATACAGTATTATGTTAATATACTGTAATAGAGGTTGTTAAAGGTTAAGGAGCTTACTATTCTTATTCTAAAGTTACATTATGAACTGGTAAACATTCTATGTAATGATGAGTAAGGAATATTTAATGGTGAATGGTTAGTTACCCATGAGTAACTTGTATAAATTTTTTTATCTCCTTACATTTCCATGTGAAGTTAACGATGTATGTTACAAGTGGTATCAGAGCTAAAGGTTGCAACACTGGCGCCTTTGGGATTTAGCGAAAAGAAATTGAGGGATTCGAGATGAAATGCGCATATGTGAAGGAAGGCATCACATCTCTAATCCAGGTTGAACAAAGAGTTTCAAGAGATAACTATTATTATCTTTCTTTTCTTGAAACAATAGTTATTGCATTTATGGAAATAAAATGTGTACAAAGTAAATAGCAATGAAGTTAGAGTTTCTTTAAAAAGGATATATCTTTTCCCTGTACCTAAAGACAAACTTACAATGTAAGTTCTTGAAAATATTTCTATTATGTTATATTTTTCTCGAAGAGGAATCATGAGTTTTCCTACTCGATTATGTTAAGTACTCCGTTGGAAAATTAAGATTAGAATATTTATGAATTGTATGCATAGAAACAACATCCAATGTGTTAGCTTTATTATATTTGCATGCTCCAAAGGCAAAATCTGAAGTGGTGGGTCTTTTGTAAAAGTTTAAGTAAAGAGAATGCACATTGTGTCATTTTCCATTAAAGGAATTTCTTAACAGATATAGTGATTTTTCTTATACGAATGTGTGCATGTGTGAAAAATGTCATAATAATGTGGGAGTTATTTGACATGAATTGATAATTAGTTACTCACACTAAAGTAGAGATGTTAGAAGAAAGCATGTTCTGACATTGTATTCACGTCTCATATGTGCACATGAATAGGTGTTAAAGGATCACTCCAAGATTGATTATTTATTGATTAAGGTTTTATCTAATCATGCTATAAAATATTGTCGATTTTTCTAAAACAAAACATTTTTGTAGAGGAGAAATGTGAATTTCTTGATGGGGATGAGTATTGCAGTAGGGAGAGAAGTTCTTCAAATAAAAAAAAGATAAGTATTTTATTTTATTTTATTTTAAAAAGTCTATGCATATGCATGTTGATTTCCTTTAAAAATAAATTGTTATATACATGGCATTGCATGAGATTAGCTTCCATTTAAGAGAATTCTTAAAAAAGTACATGCTATTATAATATACTTTTTCTGCATAATAATATGCATATGAGATTAATATGTGTATTATGCTTTATTTCTTTAGGAAAGAAAGTACAAAAATCATGAAAGAAAAATAGTTACCTTTCATTTGAGTTTGAAAAGAAGTAGTTGTTTTTGCATGCAATAAAATTTCTAAGGTTACCATGGACTACTTTAAAAAGATGAATGTGTATAGTGATGGTGTGTGAAACTAATGCATGAATGAAAAAGATGAGGAAAGTCCTTATATAAGATGATAAAGTGTTAAAATTAAATTAAATGAAGCCTCTTAATGGGTCAAGTTGTGGGACTTAACTATGATGACTAGTTGACCGACTAATGTTTGCATGAGTCGTCATGGATGCATTGCAATTACTAACAGCATTGATTAGTTATGAATGAATAACTAATGAAATTTATATGCACGAATCGATTTTGACAAAAGCTAATTGAAAGTTGTAAACAAGTGAATTATGATAATTACTTCATGTGTCAGTCTGTTGGAACAGAACATTACGGGAATTGGAAATGTTTGCACTCATACCCTAATCGTTATTGACACATATGCATTAATGAATATTTTTTTCATACATGAAGAAATTCTATGCATGACAACATTTTATACAGGAACTTAAAATGATTGCATAAGATAATACGTGCTTGAGAAATGCATATTTACGATTAGCATTGTTTCTTATAGTAAGCATGGGTAGCTTAATGGAAAGAGAAAATCTGTGAAAATAAAACATCGGAAGCATTGCAATGTGAGTTGCAACAGTAAATGTTAAAGTATCATGTTTTAATGTACATGATTTTGTTATTTCGGAAATAATAATGTACAACACATGTATGCTACTTCCAAGGGGGGAAGTTGTGACAGCTTCATTAAAGTTAACTAGTATTAACTAGTTAAAGACAATTTGTTTAATTTTATTTTATCTGGAAAGAAAAACTTAAATCATCACTGTTGATAAAGAAAATTATTTAATTTGTTGAAATTAATTAATGAAAAGAAAATATTTTTAAGCTGATGGTAAAAAGTTTTCCAAGAATAGGAGGTGGTTGGGGATAGTTGGAAAGACAATTACCTACTCCTGTGAGAATAAAGTTGAATCCAAGAGGAGGAGTAGGCATTCTGTGCGAAATGGTAAGGGGAGTATTTTCTAGAGCTGGTTGTGATCAGTTGAAAATAACTCACAGCAACCCTTGTGAAACCAAACTTTTTGAGTTTGACTGGATTGGCCATCCAGAGGTCATAGCAGAAAGAGAATTTATTCCACTGTTAACCTATGGCACCGTCCAGATTCTAGAGCTAGGAGAAAGTGGAGGACGTAATAGCCTCCCTTGATGGTTGGGAGGACCACAGCTTGAAAGACTAAATTTCCAGATAAGTATAAAGACTATTTAGTGTGCTGTGCTATTTTGAATTAATATGGAAATATTGACTGTCTGGATGTGAAAATGACTCGAATTGGTTGTAGAAACCAACTCCCATGGGTTGGGAGGAGAATTTTTTTTACCATGATGGTTCTCATAGTGGAACAAGTTAAGTAAAAGGTTATGTGTTGTATTAAAATGAATTTTTATAAGATTGTGTAAATATCCTATATAGATAATAAAATGAATTACTGAATGTATAAGTTCATTTATATTATTACTAATTTGTTTGAATGTCTTAGCAGATGCTAGGATATGCCTATGGTGCATTGATTGACCATTGGTATGATTAGAGAGATAGGTGCTCTCTGAGTACTTTTTGAAGTACTGTGTGGATATCTTTAGCAGGAGCTAAGACAGTGTGCACGTGATGCATTGATGAGAGGGTTGGTTCTCTCTGAGTACTTATGGAAGTAATTTGATTAAAACATTTCTTGATATTGCAAGTATGTTTGACAGTTGAAAGTATTTCATTTGATTGAAACTATGTGACTAATGTGATTGAATTGTTAGTCATTACAAGCTGTTTTGATGGAGTGTTGATGTGTTGTTCAACGATTCTCAGAGAGCTTGTGTAAAAGTCATCATTACATCCAATAGTAATTGGTAAGTAATGGTAAGTTCGTATAGAGATCTTTCTATATTTTTATGAATTGAGTAAATAGACAAGTGAATAAAAATGTAAATGGAATATTTGTTGAGCTATACATGCTTATGACTACGGATAAAAACATTATTATCTCAATTAAAGGCATTTAAGGAAACAAAAGTCTTTCATTGTGAAGGGGAATGACCCCCTTTGGGTTGATTATATTATTATATCATGATTATAAGTTTAAGTTTCAGTGAGAGAAGCACACCGAGGACGGTGTTCTCTTCAAGGGGGGGAGTATGTAATAGTCTTAATTAAACATAGTAAATAAATATTACTTTAACGGTTTAATCAAGAAACAATTGAAACTGAATTCTTGATAACAGTATTTTGGTATGCGTTATTTGGGAGATCGCATGGGTTCCTACTTCCCGCTCCAGATTATTAAAGAAGAGCTCGGATCAGATATTCATTTAGCCAATACTTTGGGGAAACATATTGAAATTTCTTGAATTTCAGTAGTGGTATTCAAGATCGTTCAATGCCAGCCAGGATTTTGGTTTTGTTTTTTTATCACTTTTTTTCTGATAGCTTAAACGAAGCACTGGAAGCTACTGATGGTCTTTAGTGGCCAAAGAAGTTGAGATTGATTGATGCAGTTATTGATTATAAGGCCACCGTGGAGTCTTCTACAACAACAACAATCATGAAGATGATAGAATCATGGAAACGTTGTCATGAATATGATAGCATCATGGAAATCAGTGAAAGGAAAATGAGAAGGAAAACCAAATTGGTAAATCTTATGTTGTTCAAATGGAGAATTTGGCTTAAAAAGATGAGTATTTTTCTTTATTAAAACTAATTTAGAAGTGTATTTATCCAAGATAAGTATTTTGGAAAGAAATTTATTTTTATATCAGTCTTTTATCATGCTCTTGAAAGAAAATAAAAGAGTATTAAATATTTTGCATATTAAATCTTTTACCTATGTTTTTGAAAGAAAACAAAAGATTGCATAGTAAAAGACATGTTTGTTCTTTCTGGATATACTATGGTAAAAGACAAAACTTACTATGCTACTTTTACGGAGTAGAAACCATGTGAGTTCTTGCAAAGATTGCTTAACATAATTAAGTAAATTTTCTTGTCTTTATATATACATATATATATGCATCTTATTTAAGAAAATATAGGATGCTTGTTTTATTCTAAAATGGATTTCGTATCGGTGTGTTAAATGATAAAAAAATCCAAGTTATTTTCTTGGAAATGAATATAGATTAAATATGGTAAATCTTGAAATATTTTCATGTGTAGCGAAGAAGAAAAGAAAAGAGTTTCTCACATTAATATTATTGAAGAGTTTTGTGAATGTATACATTAACAATGTTGTAAATATTAGGTATTTAACAAATTCATGGATATATTACCACAGTGTTGGTAAAGATTAGCTATTGAATAAATCCATGGAACTAATCAGTTATATTTCTTTAAATGAACAAACTATGTGATTACTGTTATATTATTATGATTATGATGTTAATTCTTTTTGGAAGAAGATCATGCATAGGCATGCAATGTATGTATTAACTTTCATTGGAAAGAATATACATATTTGTATGAGGGAAAGATAGCATGTAGTGTTAAACTACATTGAAAATGATTGTTAGTATAATATTTGGAAAGAAGACATGTATTTGTATTCTTAATTGCATAGTTTTACAGAAAAGAAAACATATGTTTACATGCTCACTAGCGTTGAGAGTTCCTTTGGTAAGACTCATAAAGGAAGCTATGTGCTTTGATGGAGACTCTTTTGGAATCTATATGCATTTTCATGCATGGGAGAAACATTTGATATGCTAGATTGCACTCCATGTACTAGAATTAATAGCTCAAGGGTTAGCTATTTTGATTAAATTATGTAAATTGCATGCACGGATATTGTAACTAATGTATCAGTTTATTTTAATTATATGTTGGGAAGATGTAGCTATTGTCTTGCAGTGCTTATGCGACAAAAACATTAGTTAATGTGATGACTTATAACTAGCACATATGAGGTATGTGTCATTAAAGGGAGAATGTCAAGGTACTTTACTTGCATGTCATGAATATACATGAGTAGATGGAGAAACTACTATAATATAGATATATAATATGATTTATTATACTTTATGAATCTTGACATCAATGTACGTTGAAGGTAACATTGGCAGGGTATGATGGTGATATGTATAAAAGAAATATTATGCTTAACCCGGTGGCAGGTAAATAATTATGGCTCATGCAGATGAGTTCGAACTACCGGATGATCCAGCGTACGATGAACCATTGTAGGTACATCCACGCCATCGAGATATGAAGATAGGAAGACCAGAGGGTAAATGGTATCATATTTATTGTAATGGCTTTAAGATAGATATTTGTACATTTCCTTGTAAGAATTATATAAACGATGGTTAAGGGATGGTCTCCCTTATAAGCCATTGAGTGAGGGCTGATCACCCTCACGAGCGTTTAATAATAAAATTAAATGTTTGCTGGTTTTCACCCTATGGGGTTTCCAGGGTATATTGGTGTTCAATGATGTGATTGATTATTGTGTGAAGTTGATGATGTTGATTCCTTTATTGTTATGATGTTCATAATGGCAAGTATGTGATGACTATAGGAGTAATGAAATGAATGGAAGGTTACATCATACAATATTATGTTAATGTACTGTAATAGAGGTTGTTGAAGGTTAAGGAGCTTACTGTTCTTATTCTAAAGTTACATTATGAACTGGTAAACATTCTATGTAATGATGAGTAAGGAATATTTAATGGTGAATGGTTAGTTACCCATGAGTAACTTGTATAAATTTTTTTATCTCCTTACATATCCATGTGAAGTTAACGGTGTATGTTACAACAACTTTTCCAATTCAACAATCTTGTCGGCCTTTCCTTGCACCTTTTGGGGCAGATTGCTAGTTTAACGACTATCACTGTTATTTGAAAAAAAAAATCTAAGGTCAACTTACTAAAGTCTTGTAAATAGAGTGAATTAAAATCATAATTGAGAAAACCACTGAGGAAAGATAAAAAATTATTAAAATTGGAATTTAATATATCAACTTTTGCCAACAAGCATGTCCCTTAAACTACTTGAAAATAATAATGTGCTTACTTACAATTTATCTAATATGAGGGAGGTGTTATTTTCCCTATAATATCTTATATACAATTCAGATTTCAATTTAGTGTTATAAAATTTTATTTAGAATTCAGTTTTAGATTTAGTGTTTTCTTTTTTCTTTTTTCCCAAGAAAAAATTAGCAACTTTCTATTAATAATTAATGAAAAGTTACATTTGGCAGATGAAATTAAGCATTCAATACACCCAATGGGCACGTGTGATGGAGCACACAATGTAGCAAGGCTACCCAAAAATTTACATATTGCCTACAGGGCTGGGCTTTTCACGCTTTCCTTTTCTCTTTTGAACGATTTGCCAAGTCCCTGAATGCAGGGAAGAAAGAACCAAGGCCAAATCATTGTTCCTCATGGAGTTTTCTTTCTTGGAATCCGAGATTTCAAACACATGTGATCTTTTATTTGCTCTTGAGCTTATATCATTCCGATCCCTAGCTTTCGAAGGACAGACCATGGTTTTTTCTGGCTGAGGCATCGCATTTGACCCAATTGGATCTTCTGCTTCATGATCTGGAACCTTTTGAAGCTTTCCCTATCTTTTTTTTTTTTTTCTCTTATACCATCCGGACATGTGTTTTGTAAATGACCAGTTTTCCTACATATTTTGCATCTAGATGAACTATTTTCATAATCAAGGTGTTGCTGCCATTTTTTTTGGTGATGGATCAAATGCATACTTTCAGGTAACCCTTTGCTCAGGTCCACTTCAATAGAGATTCGAGCGAAAGTGAAGATTCTCTCCACTAGGCGTTGGATGTCTGCTTTTATGTATTTTCCTATACTATTTCCAATTCCTTCTAGTACCTGGTCATTCCAAAAATGAAGGAGGAGATTATACAACCATACCTAAAACGACATTCTGGTTATCTCCATCGTATTTGTGTCAAAATCAGGGAACAAAGGTGTTATTAACAGTTCGGTAGAACCCCACAACCATGATCCCACCCTGAGAATGATATCTTTGGCTTTTGTAGAGGAGAACTTGAAAATAAAAAACCCCTTGGAGAAGAGATGGATATCACAATCCATAGTCCAATTGGTGAAAATCCAATGGAAAAGCTCCATTGGTTTGGGCCAAAAATAGTTAAATCTGCAAATTATTGCCTGTGATTTGAATGTGGAGCGATATTCATCGATCTCTGATGCATTATTATTCAGGTCTAGCACGTAGTTCAGTTGCTCCACAATGTATGGTTTGGGAGTATTCTCTATTGGTTCGGAAGTTGTTTCTACTGCATTTTTCCCCTGCAAAATGTTCCTGTACGAGACACCATTTGGGGAGCCAACTTTCGCATTGTTGGCTCCCCTCATGGGTCCAGTTGTTATGTTCTATTCGGCTCTAGTTGATGTTTTTCCTACTAGAGTTCAACCTTTTATCCTTAAATTTAGGACAATGGAAGAATTTTTCTAGATATGGTATTCTTTTAATTGGGCTTCTTCCTGTAGTACCTTCCATGAATATATCAGGATTTGTTTTGTGGACGGGAAACCAGTTGACACTTGGATATTATGCTTCAGGTCTATGACCAAATCCAAATCTTGTACCCAGAGTTTTCTTGATTTCCCATCTATATTTTTTTATGAAAATATGAAAACTATTTTTTAGGGTATAGTCCCCAACTTCTGTGTCTGTGTTATATTTGTTAGTGCCAATCCCACCAACAGATGATACGCTTTGTCTAGGGGCATGAAGATGAGAATGGAGGAGAGCCCACAGGTGGGTCTAACCTCACCCCATTCCCTTAATCTGTGCCGCAGAGGTAACCGGTGAGGCTTTACCCCCCACGTTGCCCTCGTCAAGAGCAGGGAACCCTAGTCTTCATATATACAAATGTAATCAATAGAACCATAGCAACATGCAATAAATTCAAAAATTAGGGATAGTTTTACCCATTGTGGGCATAACTTGAGTAACCTGATTTACCAAGATGATAGAGCAAGAATCCCCTCTATGATCCCCTGGTGCCTTGTAGGCCCTCTGCATAGAGAACCTGCCTCCAAGCCGTTGCCGAAAATTGGGGCCTCTATTGTCGTCCCTCCATTGAGATCCATCCACAACACCCCTAAGTCGCCATTCTCTGTCTCTGTCATATTTCCATAGATGAGTTATTCCTTTTCCCCTCCCCTACCATCGAAGAGCTTCTGCCAAGTTCTCGGAGAAGTCACTTCTATGACTGCTTGCTTCCAGCGTCTGCAAGATGCTATATATTGGCCCTTATTCGATCGTCACCATCCCCTGAGATCCGAATCAGACTAGATCAATCCACCATTCTTCCCTCTTGTACACCTTTTATGAGACGCCACCATGTATCCGTAGCCCCATGACCTTCAAGCCCTAACACCTCGCCTCTCCATCTTTAGAAAAATTGGGTCAATTTATTGCACCTAATAATCAGTAGATATAGTGTTGTGTTACTTATATAGTTATTCAAATTATATATTTCAATAATATCAAAATAAATATATAATTTATATGATATATTTTATAAGTAAATTATAAATTAAATTTATATAAAATAATATTATAAAAATATTTAGTAATTTACTATCAACATTTTAAACATAAATAACTATTTTAATAATAAAAATTTACTCGAATATATTAACAACTAATAAGTCATAGTAAAACTAATTTACCATTGGATAATTATAATTAGGAAAAAGTCTCTAATTTACATGCTTCGGGTGATATAAATTATGTATATTATCATATAAACTATATCTACATAATTTATAAGTTATTAATAAATATATTTTTTTATTATGCTAATTATTATTTTTATTTATGTGAAATTTTATAAAATAATCTATATTTAAATTAAACTATAATAATACCTATTTATTTATTCAGATTTTAATTCTTAATATATAATATTTTATTGCATAATTATCATACTATTATTTACAATAGAAAATTATTGTTAGAGATTTCCTGAATAACACTATGTAATATGTGTAATCCATCCAAAGTTTTGGATGATAACTCCATACATCTTGAGGGACCAAAGATAGTCTCCAATCAAAAATAGAAAATTAATTTATATTTATTACATAAACATCAGTAATTATTATATTAAATTATAATTATTATATTATTTTTTTTTTAAAGTTAAGTAAGATTATTTATAACTTCCATGCTAATAACCTCAATATTAAAAAATACCTTAAAAGTTATATTATTTCTCTATTAGCACCATATTATTTATAAATTGTTAACATATTATATTTCTTTATATGTGAATATTTCATTCTTATTTATACAATAATTTAGATGAATAAATTATATTTACTATATAAAAATTTAATATTTATTTAGAACTTTTCTATAATATTATTGATGATTATGATGATGATGATGATGTAGCACAAATGCCATTATGGTTCATTGGAGCTTAAGAAAGTAAGAGATTAATTGAGACTTACTAAAATTTTATTTCTATAATGAAAAAGAAGAGATAAAATATTTTCTAAATCACAATAGTTATGTTCACTCAAGAAGTCAAGAAAGTTTGTAATATGACAAACCTAAATTATTTTTCTATAATGGTATACAGAATTTAATTTTAGGAGTTATATATGAGTAAAAAAAATTGTGTACCTTCTTAAAATTCATATTTTTGCTTACATACAAGTTTTTTATTTGAAATTTGCTATATATATTTCATTTGTTTTTTTAATATATTTTTATACATAAAATTAGATGTTTATTGTGTTTTTTTTAACATAGTTATTTTAGAGTAAATTGTAGTTAGATAATATAATGTATTTTCACATTTCTAATTTCAACTATATATATATATATATATATATATATATATATATATATATTGTTAATTATTTTAATGTTCATAGGCGTATTGATTTTGGAATAGTGCTTCAAATTTTTTAATTTAATTATTAATAATTATTAAGTAAATAGTATGAATTTAACCTCGAGGAAATATTTTAGAACATCCTTAGTAACATACACAAATCCAAGATTGAGATTTATCTCTAAAGTGGTAATGTCATTTTTTTCTTTTTACTTAAATTGATTACTTAAAATAAGGTCATATGAACAAGTGCCATATAAAGTGACTTTTGATGAAAATTATTTTTGGGGTCTATAGTTTTCAATATTTTTATTGGGCTTGATTTTGGACCTATTGGTTATGGGTGCACAATCAACGTTTAATACTCAATGTTGTTCTTCTTTCACCAAGGACGTTATCTTCACACGCATGGTCCTCGCATGAAAATCCACACCAAAAATTCAAAACTACAGGGTCCTAAGAGTCAACAATGCAATGTAGGGTTTTAAAAAAACTCATGGGTTGAAAGGGAGAAAGCACCATAGCGACTTCTGTCATGTTTCAGGTAGCTTTATTCCTCACGCTCTTTGGTCAATACCAAATTTCAACATCGCATGTTTCACTCCTTTTCTCATGTATCCACACCCTCTCGTGCACAATCGATCGTCTCCATGCAATGTTAATTTCTAAATCCTCTTAAATCACAGTCTTATTTGTACTTCCAACTGCATTATGACCGTTCCCTTGTAAACAAAGCTTTCAACTTAGGTTCATTTAATTTGCAATTGGAACTTGAAGTGACCATCATTTAATCGTTTGGTTCTCCTCCTCTAAGCCATGCAACACATGTGAAACTCAAAATGCATGTCGTGCATATATACCAAATATTGATACGATAATAATATAACACATATATAAAAACACATAGGAATAATTGATTAAAAAATACATAATTACTTCTCATGGCCTCTCTGTCTTGATGGGCCTTCTCTTCATCTAATGGTAATTTTCTCCAATCCTTAAAGGATAGATTTATAGAGGAAATTAAATTTCCATAGATCACTGTGACTCCATGATTTTCTCTATAAATATTTCAACATAATCTCTAAAAGTGTTCACTATCAATAGAAACTAGGAAAAATCAGTGCATTCAAGGAAAATTTATCCTCATGGTCATGTCCACTTTCTAGAAGTTCATCTTTTTTTGTTGATTTTATAGAGGTTTGGTTGATGCTCATGCATCATACTCCCAAGGTACAAAAATTTATGATCACATGTTCATATGCATTTGGTTTTCTTGTAACATCTTTAATTCGTGAGCTGCAACACACCTCTGTAGTAACAAGTGTCCACCTTCCCACATGATACCCCCTATCAAATATTCCTACTAGTAGTAGCTGGTGATCATATTAGGGGGCTGAAGCTCCCTTCTAGTGGGTGTTGGTAAATGAGATTAGGGGGTTGGAGCTCCCTTACAGTAAGATATGGAGAGAAAGTGAAGGTTGTAGCCTTCAACAGGTTGGTGCTTACACGTTGTTATGAGTCTGCTCCAGTACAAGAATGTAAGAGGTTTTACATAATAATAATATTGAAGAATGAGAGGACAACAACGATGGTTTTCTTCAACATTGGGTTTCCACCTTAAATCCTGGTGTTCATATGTGTTTCTTATTTGTGATTTTTTAATGTATTCTTACTTCACATGTTTACTACTTATCAAATGTCTGATCAATCATCGATGCACTCGTTTAAGTCAAGTAAATGAAGATTTATATGAATGATATGTTTACTAGGTAGACGCTAGTTTCCTTAATAAAAATTGCGTACATACGCTAGTTTTATTTAGTCAAGTCACGTAAAAAATTCATAAAAGAAAAGAAAAATTTTGCATGAGTTTTTAAAGTACCGATTCCCGGCCTCCCCCCGCCCCCCCCACCCCTCTTAGTATTTTTTCCAACAATTGGTATCATAGAAGATCATTCAGAAGAATCTCGATCACTTAAAGGAATACCTGCCAAGATGAGCATCCAATACAGAATATCACCTATTTGACCAACACCCTTGAACGAATGTAATTTAATTTTATGGAAGACAAGAATAATATGCCATCTAGAGCCTCTTGGATCAGATGTGTGGGCACTTGTTGAAGGAGGTTACCATTATCCAGCTATAGTTCCCATAGATGCAACAGAAAAGAAAAAATATGAAACCAATGCAAAATTTTTCAATGCGTTACTGGGAAGCTTGAAAAAATCAAAATTTTTAAAAGTTATGCAGCTAAATTCAACAAAGGAAATAAGGGACAGGATCATCCATAGCTATGAAGGCAATGACAAGGTAAAAAGTGTTAAACTCCAAACTCTTAGAATTCAATATGAAATTCTCAAGATTCCTAATGATGAAAGTATAGTTTACAAATAGATGAGATTGTGAATCGTCTGAGAGACCTTGGTGAAGATATAAAAGACCCAATTTTAGTATAGAAAATATTAAGATATGTAACTCCTAAATTTGATTCAAAAGTGTCTACTGTTGAGTTACGAAATGGGTATGTATTTACAACTAAGTTCATCATCGTTATCCTTGATTCTTATCTTTTTCATATCTTAATGAACTAATCTATTGAGGAATTATGGTAAGAAATGAAGGAATTGTTTGCAGTTATGATTTAGTTAACTCTTACATTTTTCTATGTAGGAAAGTGACAAAGGAACGATTGTTGTTCCCTGACATTGGGATAGTAGAATCCGACAAGAAAAGGAAGGAACAAGTCGGTTGCGGACAAGGCTGAGAAAAAATCTAAGGGATCACTGCAGAATAGAAAAGATGTCTTAAGTTAGAAATCGGTTGTGAATCCCTCAGGATCGGGAGATCCTGAGGGATCACATTTGCTATTTACTTTTTACCCTTTCTAATTATAAAAGAAAGCGATTGTAGGAAGAAATGGATAACCTCTGTTATTTTTCAAGTTGTAAGTTTAATTACATTGGATAGTTGGAGAATGGGATTATACTATAATGTTACTCAAGTTTGATGATTAATATATAATTGAAGTTTCTGTTCTCTCGCATTATCTGAAGTAATTTAGCAGTGCTCGCTGGCGGCTAAGGGCCCCACCTCTGGTGAAGTTAACTGATTTCTTGTGTTATATTTCTGATTCTGTTAGAGTTGGCTTGGTTGATAATTCCTTGTTTCTGTGAGTTTATTTCATTAGCTGTCATTACTTTCTTATATCGAAATAATATATGTTCTGTGCTGATGTAAATCGTTATCATTTGATCTAAGTTTGTTCATTATAGTGCAAATCATATAAACAATGCATTGTATTGATTTAATCATATGCAAGAGTTTGATTATTGTAATTAGACTCTCATAAGTGATATCATTCCTATCTTGAATGCTATGTAGAGATTTAGTATAGTTTAGATTGAATCAGCTAAGTAGGGGTGAGTTATTGTTATTGTGCTCTCGGCTGATGATGTTATTTCTTGAATTGTTGTAAGGTTTGATTTCAGTAGAAGATTGAGCTTTGATATTCCTTTTAATAATTGCAATTGGAGTTTATTAGATGCTTCCATTTATTCTTGTGTCAAGATTTGTACTACAATTTAGGAAACATTACTCTTTGAATTAATAGCAGCCACATACTGTGTACACTCTTGAAATAAGAGGACTTCCCTGGATTGATGATTAATGTGGGATAATTAGGAGTTCTAAAAGGCACCTTTTGTCACCCAACATTTTGGCGTTTTTGCCGGGGAGAGTATAGCCATTTACAAAGAGTGATGTATATATGATAATTGTTGTTGAGGAAGAACTGGGTATTGAAAATGAAAGGTAAGAACCTACATAATGAGCGAGTAAAGTGCTTGCTCCTCTGCCCACTTTTCAGCACAATTACAGAAAAGTGAAGTCGGTGTTTGATGCTTGAGAGAGAATTGGGTATTAAAAATGAAAGGTAAGAACTTGCGTATAGAGCAGGTAAAATGCCTGCTCCCCCGCCCTCTTTCCAGCTGAATTGGTAGGAACCTAAGGTAGAAATAAACATTTGATTTTTTTGCATAAATGACTAAGAAACCTGACAAGGGAAAAATTATTCCTCCAAAACCTGAAAAATATAAGGGACCAGTGACCCTTGGACAATCAACTTTTATTGACGAAATATTAAGAAAAGATGAGTCTCAATCATCAGTAGGACCCCAAATTATTGATGCCAAATGTTTTATTGACTTCCTTCAAATTGAAGAATCACCATCTTTAGCTATCGCTGAGATTCATAGCCAAACTGAAAGGGATGAGTAGAGTTTTGAAGATACTGAGAACATACAAGCCTACCCTCCACAAGAAGGAAATTATTGCAACCTTCATGAAGGAGAAGGAGAAACAGGTAAGCCTGAAATTGAATTACCAGATCCTAGATCTCCTGAAATAGTGACTGGAAAAAGGATACCTAGTCTTCCGAGCCAAGCTAGTGTTGTTAAAACTCTTCCAGCCTCTGGAAGGCATCTTAGGAAAAACTCTCCAGCTTCAGAGATCCCTGAAGGATATTGGCATATTTTTAACCAAATGGCTCATAACCAGCAAAATCAAACTTCTAAATTGAAATACCCTATCGTTGACATAGATGTCAATGCCCCAATGAAGTCTATCCCATTACAGAACATTCCTACCTTTCATGGGCTAACTTCAGAAGATCCCGATGCATTTCTTCTTTATTTTGATGTCTTATGTAGGGGTTATGATTACACTACCGATCCCAAGAAACTGAAGCTATTCCCCTCTAATTTGAAGGGAGTAGCTCTGTGTTGGTTCATGGGACTTGTTGGAGGCACCATCAATGATTGGGACCAAATGAAAACATATTTCCTTAAAAAATACCAAGATTTCTGCCGAGCTAGAGAAATGAAAGATGAAATCTTTCAAATGGTAGCCAAGCCTAGCGAGACTTTGGAAGAATATGTAGAATGTTTCCAATATAATCTGCAAATATCTCCTTATACAAATATACCTGATAATGTTCAAAAACCATGCTGATTAGAGGTATGAAAGACCAATGGGTAGAGACACTAAATATAATGGGTAAAGGTGATATTTATCAAGAAAGTTATAACGATATTGTAAATTTGTGCATGAAGTGTTCGAAGGGCCGTTCGAGGCTGAAACTAGTCAGACGTGACATAAACGTCACATACAGTAAAGCTTCGGGAGAAATCATTACACGAAGTGAAATCGACAATCTGTTAGAGGATTTCAAGATAGATATCCTGGGGACTCTAACAACACAATTGGATGTCATGCAAGCTAAGAAAAAGCAGGCTATAGCAGAACAGAACTTGGCTATTTTTTTCCCTCGGTATAGAAAAAAGTACAACCATAAAGAATTCCCTCTAGATGCGATATGAACATGCGATATATGCACTAAAGAGCATGCCACGAAAAGCTGCCCATCACTCCCAGGTTTAAAAGCAGTCTTCAAGGAAGCGGAAGAAGAAGTAGAACCAACATATCTATTGAACCAGCGTCGCCAATGGAAAATACGTCAGACAGGTATGCCTATCGATCCATCTTCACTTTTTCCTTCCTCGCAATATAATTCTTAGCAATATTCAGGGGAAACATGGAAGAATCAGACATCATTCTTGCCACCTTAAGCATTTTTTATCCCACCATGGCCCAATCAGTCAAATCCAAATAACAATAGTTCGCAAAATTTCCCTTACCCACCACCATTTTGGCAGAAGAACCCTTATTCTTCCCAATGGTCTCCTTCTACTTCACAAAATCAGAACTGGCAATCAAATTGGAAATGAGCTACAAACCAGCCTATGGGAACAGTCCCTCTACCTCAACCAACCTTACCAGCACCTTACACATTGCAACAAAACCTACAATCCAATCTACGACCACAACTCCCAGCCCAGCCCAACCCAAATCCCAACAATATACCAGTCCAATCCATACAAATTATGGAAGGACTAGAGCGAGAAACTAAGTTGAGGGAGTGTAATGAACTCAAATTAAGATCGGACGGATAATTGAATTGGAGAAGGATAAAAATATACAATTAGAAGATCCGTTACATGTAGAACAAACACCTCAAATGGAGAATACGAGTAGACAGAAAAGCCATGATCAAAATATTACCTCTTCTCCACGATTCCCAGAGAGATTGATTATACCCCGCTCAATAGAATATCCCGATTTTGATCTTCTAGGAGAATCAAAAAATCTGTGCGTGACAATACCTCTCCTCCAGGATATTTAGGAAATTCCAATTTATGCAAAAAATATTAAGGAATTGTGTATGAAAAGGCCAAAGAGGAAAATAAAAACAACCCCAACTGTCCACGTAGTCGGAAATTTGTCTGATTTATTATCAGGTAGAGAAACACTGGTAAAATATGAGGACCCGGGAAACCCTATAGTCATGGTAAAAATAGATGGATGTTCCTTCCCCAATGCATTAGTTTATTTAGGAGTAATAGTTAATATTCTCACAAAAACAACCTATCAAAAACTTGGCATTACAACCTTGGATCCAACCACGACCTTGCTGGAACTGGCTAACCGATCGGTTTTCAAACCAAAAGTGACAATATAAGATGTAATGGTGTCTGTAGATTCTTGGGAATACCCAGCAGATTTCTTGATCATCAATCCTAGAAACCAGCTAGATGGACATCCTTTAATATTAGGA
Organism: Pinus albicaulis; assembly: GCA_034641835.2. NCBI lineage: Eukaryota > Viridiplantae > Streptophyta > Pinopsida > Pinales > Pinaceae > Pinus > Pinus albicaulis. The sequence goes on along the minus strand of CM076582.1, from coordinate 433,822,139 downwards.
AAGCCTTGGCTAGAAAATTTTGATGCTTATATCAGCTGCCAGACAGGCAGTATGACTATAACCAGGGGGGATGATGTGAAAAAATTAGCTTTATACTCCCCTGCTCAGCCAAGCTTGACTATTATGAAAACTAGGAAACAACCTGCAACAAAATTCACAGAAAATATTCGGTCACCATTAATTGTAGTAGATGCCATTGAATTCAAAAACCAAACTGAGGACGATATTATTAATAATTTTATCAATCATCCTGCCACAGTATCCAATTTGAAATGCCATATGATCAAATTAGTTCTTGACAATGAAATCAAAGAAAATACCCTGAGAAGTTAACTCTGGTGAAATTAACTGCATTCTTATGTTATATTTCTGATTCTGTTAGAGTTGGTTTGGTTGATAATTCCTTGTTTCTGTGAGTTTATTTCATTAGCTTTCATTACTTTCTTATATCGAAATAATATATGTTCTGTGCTGATGTACATCGTTATCATTTGATCTCAGTTTTTTCATTACAGTGCAAATCATATAAACAATGCATTGTATTGATTTAATCATCTGCAAGAGTTTGATTATTGTAATTAGACTCTCATAAGTGATATCATTCCTATCTTGAATGCTATGTAGAGATTTAGTATAGTTTATATTAAATCAGCTAAGTAGAGGTGAGTTATTGTTATTGTGCTCTCGGATGATGATGTTATTTCTTGAATTGCTGTAAGGTTTGATTTCAATAGAAGATTGAGCTTTGATATTCCTTTTAATAATTGAAAATGGAGTTTATTAGATGCTTCCATTTATTCTTGTGTTAAGATTTGTACTACAATTTAGGAAACATTAATCTCTGAATTAATAGCAGCCAAATACTGTGTACAATCTTGAAATAAGAGGACTTCCCTGGATTGATGATTAATGTGGGATAATTAGGAGTTCTAAAAGGCACCTTTTGTCACCCAACATTTTGGCGCCGTTGCCGGGGAGAGTATATCCATTTACAAAGAGTGATGTATATATGATAATTGTTGTTGAGGAAGAACTGGGTATTGAAAATGAAAGGTAAGAACCTACGTAATGAGCGAGTAAAGTGCTTGCTCCTTTTCCCACTTTTCAGCACAATTACAGAAAATTGAAGTTGTTGTTTGATGCTTGAGAGAGAATTGGGTATTAAAAACGAAAGGTAAGAACTTGCGTATAGAGCAGGTAAAATGCCTGCTCCCCCGCCCTCTTTCCAGCTAAATTGTTAGGAACCTAAGGTAGAAATAAACATTTGATTTTTTTGCATAAATGACTAAGAAACCTGACAAGGGAAAAATTATTCCTCCAAAACCTGAAAAATATAAGGGACCGGTGACCCTTGGATAATGAACTTTTATTGACGAAATATTAAGAAAATCTGAGTCTCAGTCATCAGTAGGACCCCGAATTATTGATGCCAAATGTTTTATTGACTTCCTTCGAATTGCAGAATCACCATCTTTAGCTATCGCTGAGATTCATAGCCAAACTGAAAGGGCTGAGTAGAGTTTTCAAGATAGTGAGAACATACAAGCCTACCCTCCACAAGAAGGAAACTATTGCAACCTTCGTGAAGGAGAAGGAGAAACAGGTAAGCCTGAAATTGAATTACCAGATCCTAGATCTCCTGAAATAGTGACTGGGAAAAGGATACCTAGTCTTCCAAACCAAGCTAGTGTTGTTAAAACTTTTCCAGCCTCTGGTAGGCATCTTAGGAAAAACTCTCCAGCTCCGGAGATCCCTGAAGGTTATTGGCATATTTTTAACCAAATGGCTCATAACCAGCAAACTCAAACTTATAAATTGAAATACCCTATTGTTGACATAGCTGTCAATGCTCCCATTAAGGCTATCCCATTACAGAACATTCCTACCTTTCATGGGCTAGCTTCAGAAGATCCCGATGCATTTCTTTTTGATTTTGATGTCTTATGTAGGGTTTATGATTACACTACTGATCCCAAGAAACTGAAGCTATTCCCCTCTAATTTGAAGGGAGTAGCTCTGCGTTGGTTCATGGGACTTGTTGGAGGCACCATCAATGATTGGGACCAAATGAAAACATATTTCCTTAAAAAATACCAAGATTACTGCCGAACTAGAGAAATGAAAGACGAAATCTTTCAAATGGTAGCCAAGCCTAGTGGGACTTTGGAAGAATATGTAGAATGTTTCCAATATAATCTGCAAATATCTCCTTATACAAATATACCTGATAATGTTCCAAAAACCATGCTGATTAGAGGTATGAAAGACCAATGGGTAGAGACACTAAATATAATGGGTAAAGGTGATATTTATCAAGAAAGTTATAACGATATTGTAAATTTGTGCATCAAGTGTTCGAAGGGCTGTTCGAGGCTGAAACTAGTCAGACGTGACATAAACCTCACAGACAGTAAAGCTTCAGGAGAAATCATTACACGAAGTGAAATCGACAATCTGTTAGAGGATTTCAAGATAGATATCCTAGGGACTCTAACAACACAATTGGATGTCATGCAAGCTAAGAAAAAGCAGGCTATAGCAGAACAGAACTTGGCTATTTTTTTCCCTCGCTGTAGACAAAAGTACAACCATAAATAATTCCCTCTAGATGCGATATGAACTTGCGATGTATGAACTAAAGACCATGCCACGTAAAGCTGCCCATCACTCCCAACTTTAAAAGTAGTCTTCAAGGAAGCGAAAGAAGAAGTAGAACCAACATATCTGTTGAACCAGCATCGCCAATGGAAAATACGTCAGACAGGTATGCCTATCGATCCATATTCACTTTTTCCTTCCTCGCAATATAATTCTTAGCAATATTCAGGGGAAACATGGCAGAATCAGCCATCATTCTTGCCACCTCAAGCATTTTTTATCCCACCATGGCCCAATCAGTCAAATCCAAATAACAATAGTTCAAAAAATTTCCCTTACCCACCACCATTTTGGCAGAAGAACCCTTATTCTTCCCAATGGTCTCCTTCTACTTCACAAAATTAGAACTGGCAATCAAATTGGAAAAGAGCTACAAACCAGCCTATGGGAACAGTCCCTCTGCCTCAACCAACCTTACCAGCACCTTACACATTGCAACAAAACCTACAATCCAATCTACGTCCACAACTCCCAGCCCAACCCAACCCAAATCCCAACAATAGACTAGTCCAATCCATACAAATTATGGAAGGACTAGAGCGAGAAACTAAGTTGAGGGAGTGTAATGAACTCAAATTAAGATCGGACGGATAATTGAATTGGAGAAGGATAAAAATATACAATTAGAAGATCTGTTACCTATAGAACAAACACCTCAAATGGAGAATACGAGTAGACAGAAAAGCCATGATGAAATTATTACCTCTTCTCCACCATTCCCAGAGAGATTGATTATACCCCGCTCAATAGAATATCCCGATTTTGATCTTCTAGGAGAATAAAAAAATCTGTGCGTGAAAATACCTCTCCTCCAGGCTATTTAGGAAATTCCAATTTATGTAAAAACTATTAAGGAATTGTGTATGAAAAGGCCAAAGAGGAAAATAAAAACAACCCCAACTGTCCACGTAGTCGGAACTTTGTCTGATTTATTATCAGGTAGAGAAACACTGGTAAAATATGAGGACCCAGGAAACCCTATAGTCATGGTATAAATAGATGGATGTTCCTTCCCCAATGCATTAGTTGATTTAGGAGCAACAATTAATATTCTCACAAAAACAACCTATCAGAAACTTGGCATTACAACCTTGGATCCAACCACGACCTTGCTGGAATTGGCTAACCGATCGGTTTTCAAACCAAAAGCAACATTATAAGATCTAATGGTGTCTGTAGATTCTTGGGAATACCCAGCAAATTTCTTGATCATCAATCCTAGAAACCAGCTAGATGGACATCCTTTAATATTAGGAAAGCCTTGGCTAGCAACTTTTGATGCTTATATCAGCTGTCGGACAGGCAGTATGACTATAACCAGGGGGGATGATGTGAAAAAATTAGCTTTATACCCCCCTGCTCAGCCAAGCTTGACTATTATGAAAAATAGGAAACAACCTGCAACAAACTTCACAGAAAATATTAGGTCACCTTTAATTGTGGTAGATGCCATTGAATTCAAAAACCAAACTGAAGATGATATTATTAATACTTTTATCAATCATCCTGCCACAGTATCCAATTTGAAATGCCATATGATCAAATCAGTCCTTGACAATGAAATCGAAGAAAATACCCTTAGAGAAATCAATAATCAAAAAATCCCTACAACCACTTTTTATAATAGCAAACCTATCAAAATTGAGCCAGGGAAAATCCTGAACATTAACAGTAATCTAAGTGATGACCAGCAACAAAAACTTACTCAAGTTCTTAGGAAAAATAAAGAGGCTTTTTCTTGGGACTACTCAGATATGAAAGGGATCGACCCTCAGCTATGCATGCATCACATCTACACTGAGAAATATACCAAAGCGATTCGAAAACCTCAGCATAGATTAAACACTCACCTGAAAGACATTGTTAAAGAAGAACTTCAAAAACTGTTAGATGTCAATTTTATTTATCCTATATCTGACATTAAATGGGTTTATCCATTAGTCGTGATTCCCAAAAAGAATGGTAAATGGAGAATATGCGTTGACTATAGAGAACTCAACAAGGCAACACAAAAAGACCACTTGCCCCTTCCATTTATTGATCAGGTCTTAGATACACTGGTAGGGAATAAATTTTTCTCTTTCCTGGATGGCTTCAGCGACTATAACCAAATTCAAATTGTCCCTGAAGACCAGGATGAGACTACCTTTATCTGTCCATGGGGAACATTCGTCTACAAGGTATTACTTTTTGGATTGTGTAATGCACCTGCCACATTCCAATGAGACATACTCACTATTTTCACAAATTTGATAAACGAAGGATTGGAAGTATACATGGATGATTTCACACCCTATGGAGATGACTTTGAGCAAGCATGACAAACTTTGGAAAAAGTTTTGGAATGGTGTATTGCTACCAGCCTATGTTTAAGTCATGAAAAGTGCCATATGATGATGACAGAAGGCTTGATCTTGGGTCATTACATTTCAGCAGCTGGAATTCAGGTAGATCCAGCAAAAATACAGGTAATTCTCTTACTATCTACCCCCTGCACTCAAACAGAGGTATGTAGTTTTCTGGGATTTTCTGGATATTATCGTAGATTTATCAAGAATTTTTCACGAATTGCTACACCATTATATGCCTTAACAGGAAACAGTGATTTCATATGGACTGAAAAATGTGACACTGCCTTTATAGATCTAAAACAACTAGTATCAATAGCACCAGTTCTACGAGGACTGAACTGGGATATACCATTCCAAATTTCAGCAGATGCATCAGACACAGCCATTGGAGCAGTTTTTGGCCAAGAAGAAGAAAAGAAACCCTATGCTATATATTACATTAGCAAAAACTTATCCCCCACTAAATTGAATTACATAGTAACAGAGAAGGAGTTTTTAACTATTATTTATGCTATTAACAAATTCAGACATTATATAACATGATACTCCCCATATCAGCTAGTGTTTGGCAAAGAACCTATCTTCCCAATAGAATTTGGAATTCAGACATTGAGGATAGCTCAAGAAGTAGGCTTGGACTTGAATGAAGCACAAATCAATAGGTTACGTCAAATCAATGAATTGGATGAAATCTGTCTATCAACTCTTCAACATACAACACTAATCCAACAACAAAGAGAAAAATGGCATGATGCCCTCATCAAGAAGAAGGTCTTCCATGAAGGTGATTTGGCACTTTTGTATGTTTCTAGGTTCCAGGATTTCCCGGGAAAACTCTAGACTAGGTGGTTAGGCCCCTACGAGATACAAGAGGTGCACGATAATGGCACCCTTACATTAACCACCATTGATGGGTCTGGCTACTCTTTTAAAGTAAACGGACATCGAGTATGCCTCTATCACAAACCGCTTACAAGGGAATTCTTTTACCAACAGATACGAGAAGATTCCACAATACAAATTCTTGCTAAGGAGGGAAACCCTTTCACGGCTCCAGTCTAGTGAAGAAATGTACTTTTTCTTGAAACTTTTACATAAATTTACCTTTCTGTTTGATTGGATTTTCTTGTACATTAGTTTTTTTCTCTTTTCTTTCTCTATTTTCCCCTTGTTGTTCCCTACGGGGAACGACTATTGTTTCCTACAGGGAACAACATTTGTGTGTGTATTTCGCTTTGTTGTTCCCTATAGGGAACATCAATTTTCGTGTGAATTTTGTGTTGTTTTTCCCTACGGGGAACAAATTTTTTTTTGTATAGCTTGCTTTGCTATTCCTTACAGGGAACAGTTGTTGTTCCCTATAAGGAACAACAATTTTTGTATGTGTTTTCTTTTGTTGTTCCCTATAAGGAACAACACATTTATTTATTTATTTATTTATTTTCTTTTGTTGTTCCTTACAGGGAACAACTGTTGTTCCCTTTGAGGAACAACACAGTTTTTATTATTTTCTTTTGTTGTTTCTTACAGGGAACAGTTTCTCTTCCCTTTAAGGAACAACACTTTTTGTGTGGGTTTTTCTTTTGCTATTTATTTCAAAGAACAAGACTTTGTGAATATTTTTTAGAACATCCTCTTTCTCTTCCTTGTATAATATTCCCTAGACCACCCCAATTTCATTCTTGGCATTTAAAGACAACAAATATGGAGGTCTAATGGAACAGGAAAATACCGTGAATATTATCATCTTTAACAAGATTGCTTTGTGATGATCCAAAGAAAAAGAAAACGACACAATTATCTATCTCACTTTACTATTGTTATTTCCATTATAAATCAAACTGATTGAGTATCTATACCATGCTGGTTCCCCCTTGATTGTATAAATCTCTCTACATATTATCAATAAGATTATGGGTATATTTTTTTATATATTGATATGTCAAACTTATTCCGCCATCCCTACTCTTAAGGAGTTATGAGCCACCCTGTATGTATAAAATGGGGATTAAAAGAAAAAAAGAAAAGAAAAAAAAATAATATATATATATATATATATTCACTAACACTTTTATGATTTTTTCAGATGGAGGATAGGGGGTCTCATCACGAGCCAACCTACCATGATCATAAGGAAGCAGCGAAGTGGTATCCCCACTATGGCCACCACACCAGGGATATGATCCAATGGATGCAATAAAAATCCTTGGAAACAGGAGGTCTGATCACGAGTCGGCCTGACCACTTTCGCTACTTCCCAGTGAATGGCAATGTGTTCATCTGGTCACCGAGCCAGCACATTGGTCTCTATTATGGACATCATAAGACACTTCCCCAATTATACATATAGGATCATGGTTCCCAAGGGTTAAAACACAATTCTGTCGAGGCTATGAACGCCTGCGGACAACAGAAGCTCTGCTGATGGTATTGAAGCTTTATTTTACATCAATAACTATTATAATACCCTCTTCTTATAAAATATTTTATGGAGAGATTATGGTCCTAACATACCTTGAACCTTTATGCATGAATTATTATTTTTTTAAATCAGTCACAACAGTTTAAAGTGGAATAATGGCACTGAAGTGTTATTACCTATGTTGTCCCTTTTCGTTTATCATATCACATCACGACAACCTATCATTTATTCATAATTCTTGGTACAAGCCTTGATTTCACCACGCCTGTACCCTTTATGATCTTGTCATTAATAAGTGTACTCTACCAATCTATTACCCCTGTACTTCACCGCCAGTGCTTTACCCTTTTCATTTATTCAGTTGTAGGCGACCTATCAATTTGAAGGGGGGAGGAACCTTCCGTGTACTTATGAATGTGTTGTCATTTTCTCATTGGATTTTTCAAAATGATACGACATTCCATGATCGCAGAGCATGTGGTATGATAATAGCCCTGAATAACGATATTTATATTTATTTTTTGTTCCATCACTCAGCTCTGTTCGTCGCTGTGTTGTTTTTTTTTCTACTACACTTATCTTTTGCAGAATTCCAGCACGATGGGAGGAAGAGTAGTATGCAGAGAACCGCTAATACTGGCTGTTTCTGATGTAGCTAGGGAAATTTTTGCTCAAGCCGGGTGGATAACATACTTTACGAGATTTCAACCACCCAACGAGGAAATTTCCATTGAGTTCTTGCGAAATATACAGAATTGACAATCTATGGTAAGGGGTAGGCTAATCACTATATCATACGCAGTGATAGCGAAAGCATCCAGGTTACTAGCAGAATGACCTGTGTGGGATGATAAGTGGTTGAAGCTACAGGACACTATCGAGGCTTTTAGAGACGAAGGACAGGAGTTGGTCAAAAAGGGAAAAGGTGTTCGTCCATCTTCTCTTGGAGAGCCATGGAGAGAACTAGCAAGAATCATCCAGAAATGCATTACATGCGATGGGCGAAAAGATGTGGTAAGGCCGCATCAACTGAAACTCTTAGCAGTTATAAAACAAAAATTCTCTGTTAATTTACCTTTATTATTGAACTCTTTACTTCATAACACTGCCGAGAGGCTAATATGGTCCCTGCACATACAAGTCGTAGTAAGCCACCAATTTTTGATCCGGCTAATAGTTATCCATAACCTCGCCCGACAGACTCAAGCTAGGGTGACCTAATATTAGCTCTCGAGGCTGGTTCAGACCTGCCTGAACTTAACCTGGTTCATAAAATGAAGAGGAATACTTGTTCAAGAAACATACCTCAAAAGCGCAGAAAATTTGCAAGGTTGAGGTCAAGATCAGGAGCGGTCGAAAATCCTCAAGGAAGTACCAGTCAACCTTGAGAATTATCTAGTCCAGTAAATGAACAACACTTGCAGCTAGAGTCAGAAGGCCATGATAACCCTAAGTCAGACCATGAGGAAGAAACAGGGCATTCTGGAGATGAAAAAATAAACGAATTAATACCAAGCATGAGTCCCCAAGATGATTTGTTTCACAATGTTTATTTGGCCCAGGTCCCGGCTAACATAAGCAATTATATGTAGCCTGAAAGCATGCTCAATTCTAGCTTAGAAGCAACCCGATATCCTAAAAATGCTGGCGATACAAAGAGTCCATCTCCCTTAAAACATGCAAGCCATGAAGCAGAAACCGATGTAGAGGCCATTTGGGAATCAGTGCACCAACCCGGTGACACGCTTCCGGTAGAAAATAGCCAGGTAAGCCTAAGTACAGAAAACATAGGCCAAAAGAAGAATTAAATACAGAGATGCTTCAAGAAGCCAATATTCAATCAGGAGACACAGTCCCCTTCGAACAGAGACAAGATGAGCAACGAGCCTCTTTAGAGGCAGAAACTATTAATAAGACTATCAGCAGAATAGTTGCTCCTATGAAAGAGTATAGAGCTAAATTGAAAAATCTTAGGAAAGAAAGACAGAAGCTGCGCAAAACAATAAAAAGGCTCAAAAGAAAAACAAAAGAAATCACAGCAAGAAAGGTCTCGAACAAAAACTAGATACAACAAACGCGACTGTAAAAACCGAATCACATGAAGAGAGAGCTACAGGGACTCAAACCGAGCCCATACCCATTCAACCAGTCATCATTAAAGAAGAAAAATATGCAATTTTTGTAGATATAGCTACTCAGATAGAGGATGTACCCTCTCATAGCACGGCTACTCAGGTAGAGGCTTGGACCTCCCATGATAAAGAGACTCAGACAAGCATACAAGCTAAATACATCATGACACACGACGACCGCATTATTCTGAATCTTTAGAAAGAGTTAGCACAGGCTCAGCTCACATTAGAATGACTTGAACATGAAACTGTTCCCCAGCAAAGATATCAAGCATTGCAGAGGCATCTTCAAGAAATGAATGTGACAGAGAGCGAGACCTTTGATAGATACAGAAAATCAGAGGATAAAATAGAGAGAATCGAGATTAGATTAGATAGGGTCATTGCTCGGACAGATACCATCTTCTCATTATATACATATGTCTTGGCATGTAGGGCTCCCACCACTAACTACACCTTGTTTTTGTTAGATCGATACTTGATGTTGAAAATTAAAGCCATAAGAGATGGAAAACTAATTGAATTAAAAAAAGTTGAAGATTTTATAAATTTTTGCAAACAACATGATGTAAAGGTTCAAAGGTTTCTCTGTGAAGTTTTCCTGCATAATTTTGTATTAGCGGATGAGGTAGAAAATAACCCTAACCCTTTTTTGGGAGATGTCCAATTCCAGGCCTTTATTTCGTTTGCAGTTAATCAACTTAAATGGTTCAAAGATCATAACGCCTTCCAAAGACAAGAGCATATATTGGATCTGTGGGTAAGAAGTGAGCCCAAGCACCCTTTGCAAATGCTTCCCAACCACAAGAGTCTGATGAAAAGGGAAGAGGTAATTAAAACCTTAGGGATTATTCATAGAGATATTATACAAAATGGAGTATCATATTTTCAATCCATTCTAGAAACCTCTCTGACTGCATCCAAGCTTAGATGGACGGTCTCTACTAGTAGTGTGCAGAATAGGGAACCATTTAATTACCGAAATTTTAAAGCAGCTGCAACCCATTTGATCACATATAACAACCTCATTTTAAGAGAAGGACCCTATTGGTTAGGATGTCGGTTTCATAGTCCCATCATTTGGTATCTTCCTGAAGGTTACAAGGCCATCTATGAATTTTCTGAAGGTAAGGAAGGACCCACTTTTTCACTCTTAGCTCAACAGCATGGTTTCAGACCAATTTTTGATGCCCCTTAGCCAGTTTACTCGTTAACTGCATTCCATCAAAATCATTGCTTTTCATGAGGACATGAAACAGGGTAAGCAGGGGAGTATGTTGAGTTACAAAATGGGTATGTATTTACTACTAAGTTCATCATCGTTTTCCTTGATTCTTATCTTTTTCATATCTTAGTGCATTAATATATTGAGGAATTATGGTAAGAAATGAAGGAATTGTTTGCAGTTACGATGTAACTCACTCTTACCTTTCTTTGTGCATAAAAGTGACGAAAGGAACGATTGTTGTTCCCTGAAGTTGGAGCAGCAGAATCCGACAAGGAAAAGAACGAACGCATCGGTTGCGGACAAAGCTGAGAGTAAATCAGAAGAATCAGCACGGAATAGAAAAGTTGCCTTAAGTTAGAAATCATTTGTGAATCCCTCAGGATCGAGAGATCCTGAGGGATCGCATTTAGTATTTACTTGTTACCCCTTTCTGATTATAAAAGAAAGCGATTGTAGGAAGAATGGGGAGGAACCCCTGTTATTTTTCAAGTTGTAAGTTTAATTACAAACTGCATTGTTGAAGGATGTGATTATACTGTGATGTTACTCAAGTTCGATGATTAATATATAATTGAAGTTTCTGTTCTCTCGCATTATCAGAAGTAATTTAGCAGTGCTCATTGGAAGCTAAGGGCCCGGCCTCTGGTGAAGTTAATTGCTTCCTTGTGTTATATTTACGAATCTGTTAGAGTTGGTTTGGTTGATAATTCCTTGTTTCTATGAGTTTATTTCATTAGCTGTCATTACTTTCTTATATAAACATAATATATTTTCTGTGCTGATGTACATATTTATCATTTGACCTAAGTTTGTTCATTATAGCGCAAATCATCTAAACAATGCATTGTATTGATTTAATCATCTGCAAGAGTTTGATTATTGCTATTACTCTCTCAGAAGTGATATCATTCCTATCTTGAATGTTGTGTAGAGATTTAGTATAGTTTAGATTGAATCAGCTAAGTAGAGGTGAGTTATTGTTATTGTCATCTCGACTGATGATGTTATTGCTTGAATTGTTGTAAGGTTTGATTTCAGTAGAAGATTGAGATTTTCTATTCCTTTTAATAATTGTAATTTTATTTTATTAGATGCTTCCATTTATTCTTGTTTCAAGATCTGTACTACAATTTAGGAAACACTACTCTTTGAATTAATAGCAGCGTACATACATCAGACACTTTGAAATAAGAGTATCTGCCTGATTGATGATTAATGTGGGATACTCAGAGAGAGTTCTAAAAAGGCACATTTTGTCACCTAACATCTACCATTGAGGAAAGGCAAAGATCTTCATAACCTTATATTTGTACAACTTCATAGGATCCTAACTTCCTTTGAAATGAGAAAAGGAGGTCCCTCATAAATCAGAGAAGTTGCATTCAAAGCAACTGCAAGACGAAAGGAAAAGGAATAACACAGGGAATCAAGTTATATATCATAAGAACATGAGGTAAATTTTGTAAATCAACTCCATATAGTCACCAAAAGGTTCAGAGGTAAGCTTCAATTCAAGTTATTTGCTTATGGTAGAGTTGTTAATTATGTTGCTAAGTGTCCTTATAAACAAAACCATGAAAAGAGGAATAAAATTACAAAAGGAAATATGAAACGGTTTGAAAATAAGAAAATTTATTATAGTGATGAAGATAGTGATGGTTGGTCAAATAGTGAAGAAGGAGATTTTGATCAAAATATTAAATTACCCATGGAATTTGGAAGAAGTAATAATGAGTTTGATGATAAATCCATGGATTCTTTAGAGGAAAAGGGTTTTTTCATTGAAGAAATCACTTAGCTTAAAGTATGTTTAGAGTAAAAAAGGTAGCCATACATACTTTAAAAACCAACTCATAAAAAAAAACCTAAAAATATTTCTCACCTATTAACGACAAGTTTGAATGCTCATTTTACAATAAATTTGGACATGAGGAATCTGAATGCAGGAGAAATTTATAGCCAACATTTCAAAAGGATAAAATATCAACAACTTCTAAGGTATGGAAAAGGTAGTACCTAGAATATGAAAGTTGTGGCATAGAATTGTTGCAAAACATCACGAATCAATGGTACATTGACATCGTATGCTCAAAACACATGACAGGTGATAAAGATAAACACATTTCATACAATGCATTAGAGATAGAAAAGAATGCTAATTTTGGAAATGTCTCGCCTTATATCATTAAAGGTAAAGGATCTAATTTTCTAAAAGAAAATGCTAAAGTTGATAATGTTATTTTCATTGGTGGATTAAAGAAGACTTGCTAAGTGTTAGCACAATGTGTGACCAAGGAAATGAGGTTGTCTTAAGATCAGAAGAAGGTGTGGTTCGTGAACTTGACACATGGAAGACCATAATAAAGGGAACAATAACTCCAAGTAATATTAATGTATTGAGAGGCATCCAAGAAAATTTTTACTTAGGAAAATCAAAGTAATAATAGTTATGGCACAGAAGGTATGGACATCTCAGATTCTCTCAACTACACAAATCAAGCAAGCTCAAAGTTGTTCATGATTTTCCCAGCATCACCTTGCCAGAAAGTACCATAGGCAAGTCATGTCAATTCAGTAAGCAAACCAGAGTTCAATTAAATGCCAAAGAAGGATCAACAAGTAAGCCTATTGAACTTATACATACTGATTTGTGAGATCCAATATCAAAAATTCACCTCAAGGAGATAAATAATATATCTTATTATTGATGAATTTTGTAGAATGTGTTAGATCATTTATTGAAATAAAAAGAAGAAGAATTTGATAAATTCAAAGCCTTTAAAGCATTGGCTGAAAATGAGTTAGATATAAAAATAAAATGTCTCAGATTTGATAGAGGAGGAGAATACATATCAGATGAATTCTTTGATTTTTGTGAAAAAAAATGGCATCAAAAGCCAATTTTTTGTAGCGAGAACTCCTCAAAAAAATGGCGTGTCAAAAATGATGAATAGAACATTTCAAAAAAATTCTTGTATTATGCTTGATTAGTCTGGAGCACCTAACACCTTCTGGGTGAAGTAGCCCATAATGGAGTAAATATTATCAACAAAGGTCAAGTTTGATTAAATAGCGATAGAACTCCTTATGAAGTTTGGTATGGTAAGCCTCCCACTGTAACTCAGTTTAGGGTATTTGGAAGTAAATGTTTCATGAACAATAATGATGAAAAACTTGGTAAGTTTGAAGCTAGACAAGATGAAGGAATTATGCTTGGTTACTCATCTAGAAAAAAAGGGTACAAATGTTGCAATAAGAGACTTCAATTTTTTTTTGAATGTATTGATGTTGTTATACCCCAATCTCCCCATTCCTTTGGTCCGATATTTGTTTCCCAAGCCACCCATGGAATTACATATTCCTATTTTTTTCCCGGCCCATAAGAAACGATTGCATATTTTCCTTATCTTAAGAAGGATTCCTTTTGGGACCCAAGACATAGATATCCAATGCACGAGAATGGCCATAAGTATATACTTAATGAGAACCAATCTTCCTGCTCTAGAGAGCCACTTATAACTCCATAGGTTTAAATTATTCTCAATTTTTTACACAAGCCAAAACCAATCATGTTTTGTATATGTGTCTAGTTTCAAATAGAACCCCAGGTACTTGAGGTAAGCTCCTATAGGTTGAAAATCAAAATGGAAGAAAATTTTTATCCTTTCAAGGTCCGGCCTTAAGATAACAACATATAGTAATGAATATTTCTGAGAATGTATGATCATAACAATAGCTTTCAAAAACAGGTCTAGTGAAATTTTTAGCAACTTCCTCCCTCTTCCCATTTCCAAAAAGGAGAGTGTCATCCACAGAAAGAAAATGTGTAATAAACATATTTATAGCAACTTCTATGCCTTTAAGATATCCTCTTATTTTAGCCATAATTATAAGTTAACTATGTCATTGGCTTCTAGAAGGAATAAAATAGGTGATAACGGGCACTCTTGTTTGAGCCCTCTCTGAGTGTGGAAAAATGAGGAAGCAACCCCATTGATAAGAACAAAAAAGGACACATTTGAGATACAACCCATTATCTAGTTTACAAAATCAATACCAGATCCCAGGTGAGTCAATAGTAATCTCAAATAAATCTAGCTGATCCTATCATATGCTTTTGAAAGGTTAATTTTTAAAATCATCCTTTTTTACCTTTCATGTGCATTGATTCCTCGGCCACCCCAATTGCTTCATGAATCTACCTGCCATTTCAATCTCGTAGTAATAATTTCTGCAATTATTTTTTATTTAAAAATGCATGAGGAGGAAGGTGAATCATATTTATGAATAAGGTGAATCCTATATATGAATAAGTGTTAGAGAGGTTGATTTGAAAGGGTCATGAAAAAACCCCTTAATTTTGGATTCCTCCACCACTGCCACCAATTCCTCCCCAAACAACTCAAAGAAATGTTGAGAAAATTCCACAGTTTAGCCATCAGGCTGAAGACTCTTATGTTTTTGCATGGAATTAAGTACATTTTTCACTTCCTGCCTCAGAACAAGAGCAATTAAATCCATAATGTCTATGTCTTCGGTATATCTAGGAGAATTCTCTGCAACCCTAATCACCTCAACAATAGTGGAACCCTCGGGGGCCCTAGAGAGATATTTGAAGTCATATTTCCCCATTAATTCTATCTCATTGAAATTTTTTACCTTGCCTCCACCTGGCTTATCTAGTTCCCTAAAAGTATTGGAGTTTTTTCTCCCTTTAGCATAATTTTGGAAAAAAAATTGTGTTTTCGTCCTTAGCTAGAATCCATATTTCCTAACTTTTTAATCACTAATGTTCTTCTTTATCGACTAAAATCTTCCTGCTCTTAGACTCAAGAGCCTTTATTTTATCCCTCTTTACCTCATTCTCGTAGACATCTGCTTCCAAACTCTCCATTCTTCCCAATTCTTCCCCACTCTCTTATAGGGTAAGCTCATCCCTTTTTAATTTATCTTTAGCCCATGTTATAGTCACCTTTTTTAGTCGATTCACGTTACTGATAAAGGACAAAGAAAATTATTTGGAATCTGATCTCTCCATAGGGCTCCAAGTTTCATTAACAATATTTATATATTCAACGTCCTTTAGCGAACCTAAATGAAAATTAAAAGGCACACCAAGATTCATGTTTGGACCTATCAACTCCATGAGAATAGGTAAATGGTATGATTCCCCTCCAAGTCCAACCCATTTACTAAATCCGAACAACAGAATAGCGAAATCTTCATTAAAGATGATTTTTTCCAACCTCTTGGCCACATGTGCATTCCTCCATGTGGGAATAATTTTTATTAATTTTTGTTCAATGAATGTCACTTCTCTAAGTTTGTTTAGGAAATAATCTGCAAGAGGGTCAGCTTCGGCTAGAGGAATTTGTGCTTTAGCCAAACCAAGGGAGAAATTGAAATCACCACCCACTACCAAATTATGGGCATGCATAAAAGAATTTGAGAGAAGGTTGTTCTAGAAACCTGACCTCTCCTAAAAAGGACCATAAATATTTACAAATGTGAGATCCATAGCCAGTTCAAATGAAAAAACAAATGCTCTAATGACATGATTAGAGCCCCATGAGTTTTTTAGTTTTATGTTACTGTCCCTAATCCTTGGATATATTCCTCTAAATATTCCTTTGGCATCCAAGGCAACAAAAGACCAAACTGGAAGAATTTTTGAAAGGGATGCCATTACCAAGTCTCCCTGACCCAAAGTCTCTTGAACCATAATCGA
Organism: Pinus albicaulis; assembly: GCA_034641835.2. Lineage (NCBI taxonomy): Eukaryota > Viridiplantae > Streptophyta > Pinopsida > Pinales > Pinaceae > Pinus > Pinus albicaulis. The sequence continues at coordinate 433,805,620 of CM076582.1, read as the reverse complement.
ATCATGTTTATAGTTTAGAAAAAGGGATTTTAAAGCTATTTTCTTATGGGTGCTAGAAAATCATCTACAATTAAAGGACAATAAAATTATTTTGTAACCTGAACAGTGGATTGCACTACTCTAAGCACCCCTTTCAGAGAAATAAGTTTCAAATTTGTGATATCAATCATAGCTTTTAGTTGTAGCTTTGAGATCTTAGTTTTACGACCACTTGATTTTTTTGGTTTGATAGGCAAAGGGAGACCTCCCAGTCCCCAAAATTCCTCCACAGGCAAGAATTTTTTATCCCTCGGTTGCAGATTATAAGGAAAGGTGTCAATGGTTAACTTTGGAATAGTAGTGATAACATTGTCAATGGCCTTTGAAAAATTATTGATACATTGTGGCTCTTTTTCTTGAGGCCTGGAAGGACCAGATGATTTTATGACATGCAATAAATTATCAAGAGTATCAATAATAGATGGAGACGATTGAGAGATAATACTCGCGAAAATTGTTGAGGCTTCCATAGTGGCATAGTGGTCCATAACCTAACTGAATACACTTATAGGGGTAATATCCACTTGCTCTAGCTAAAATCTCAACCCTTTCATTAATTTCAGCCCGTCCTCCTGATGTTGTCCCACCTCATACATCTGTACCAGATATTCAGCATCCAGTTGTTCTTTTTGAGCCTCGAAAACATTCCTGTTGGCACCCCTATGTTGTCGCCTTTGGCTAAGACCCAATGGGAAGTCTCTGGCCAATTGCCCATGCTTGTGGCATCTATGACACTGGAATGGTAGGTGCTCATAATAAATGATCTGAAAAAAGGAATTCCCTTCAAAATGAAAGTTATTTTTCTCCACCAAATCTTCATGAGGAATAAGGTAGACCAATATACGAGCCACATTTCATACCTTTATCTCCAAAAATATCATAACCTCTTCCAAGAAGATACCTATATTGTTCCCTATAGCCTTAAGGACATCCAGATTCCATAAGTGTGGTGGCAGCGCCGATGGTCGCACCCACACGAGAATCTCAACCACTCTTTCCCTCTTCGCATAAAAAATGGACGACCATCGTTTCAATAGAATCGGTGAAATTCCAAACCTCCAATTATGAGCAAGCACCCATTCCAGGGTCTCTATGTTCACAAATTTAATCATGAGCCAACCCTTTGACAGGGTTATAACCTCCACCCTAGGATTTCTTGATCCACTCAATTATAAACTATACAGAAAATAATTTCCCTGAAGCTATACCCACCAAACTAGAGTTCGATGTTGCCATTTCCCTGGATAGTTAAATGTCCACACCTAAAATCAGATGCGGGCACTCCAAATTTTTTTTATGACTTTTCCTTTCTTCCTTTTTTAATCCCATCTATCGACCAAGTTCAGAAAATAGTAAAAACTCCACATCATCCTCCCTATTCCTTTCAAGACTCCCATTAGGCACATCCCCTATCTCCGCTCTAGCATTATCCACACTAGTAACCAACAAAACCTCTACCAGCTTTACAACAAAATCTTGATCTAGACCCCACCTTCCTTCCTAGTATTGATAATTTTACCCTCCTATGATGGCTTGGCACACTACTACTGTAACATCGCACCCTCCCAAGAAACCCCCTTTTATAGAGCTTCGTGGACTAGCTCCTGCAAATTCCCACTATCCTCTGGGTGCATTTCCAATAAACCTCATTACAGAGATAGGTCTATTCAATGCCAAAACCCACCTCCTGTTGTACATTTTCAAAACCCCCTAGCCTTAAACCCCTGGTAGAGGGTTTCCCCAGGAACCCATTCGAATCTCTAGAGTCGATTAAGCATGATTTTATGCCCACACTTGGAACCATACCACTTCCAAACTCAATGTACTATATTCCTCCCAACTAAAACAAAAAAAATGGTTTTGTAGAGTACTTATCATTTCCACTGGATGCGCTTCCAATATATCTCCCTTGAAAAGTGAAACCACCAGCCCTTCCTGTGGACTATTATCAGGACCACCAACAATCACTTTGTTAAGCCCAGAGTCAGCTGCCCCCATGAGACCATACTCATCCACTGAATCCCACAACATACTTTCCTCCTTCCACATGTCGTGAGGAGAACGAAGTGGAAGAGCCACCTTCACAAAGATTTTCTGAGTTGGATCCATACCCCATACCATTACAATGTCCACTACTTCCTGCTCCAGGTCTACACATTCCTCTGATTTTACCATCGTATCCGACCAGAGAAAACAATAAGTCCCATTGTAGGCACATGGAAGAATAGAAAAAATAGGAAATTTTTTTTTGAAAGCTCCCCCGCCACATATGATCCCCGTAACCCCAACTGATTACAACCCTAACAAAGTTAAATAGTTATCCTTTTTGATATCTACAAAATAAACTAAAAAATCCACTGAAGCTAGAGGAAAGGGTGAAGAGAGTCAAGAAAACCCACCACATGGAGCATAAAGCAAAACCAAGCAAGCACAAAACCAGACACTTAATTTTTTTTTACAAGTGTTAAAGAGGTGGGGGCCAAGTGTTGTCACTCATCCCATCATTTTCCCTACATGGACCGGAGCTTGACCACCCTAAGGTGGTTACCCTAGAACCCTTCCAATCTCCGCCATTTTCTCCATCTTCACTTTTCGTTCCCTCAACAACATTCGGCTTCCAACAATCAGTATAAGGATATATATGTGTGTGTGTGTGTGTGTGTGTGTTTAAATCTGATCTTTAAATATATATATTTTAAAATTATTTCTTATAATATGATAATAGTAATTTTCTTATTTTAAAATAATATTTTATTAGAAAATAAATATTTAATTTTTTTCAAAATTAACACAATTTTATTTCAATTTAGATTAATATATTTTAAAATATTATATCATTTAAATAATATATTATAATAATTGGTAAATTCTTTAATAAAATTAATTAATATTTTCTAATAGGTTATTATATTAATCATCTTAATAACTTTAAATATTATAATATAATATAACATATTATAATTGTTAGTGTATATGTTGTATCTATCATTAATATATTTTGTTTTGTAAGCTGGGTAGGAATTGAACCAATGACTTCACATGAAGGAGTGCCTTAACAATGTTCTATCCAAGGCTCTAGACTATTTATCACTAATATATTATTTAAACTGCTTTTTTTTACTTTATATATGGATTCAACACCCTAGGGCACTTCTATTGTGCAAGATTACCCATGAAACTTATGTTTTCAATGAATTCCTGCCGGATTTTAGAGAAATTAGACCAGAAAAATCCACAGAAAAAAACCTTCAAAAAGTCACACTAAAGACAACTCATTATATAAATTGTAACTATTTGAATTATTAATATAAATATTAGTTTTAGTTATATATATATATATATATATGGTCTTTTTTTTTTCAATAGAATAGATATGTATAATATTGCAAAATGTATTTCTTTATAATCTATAAATATAATTTTTATTGTCTATATTAATCAAAATAATTTTATCTTATTCTTCTTTATAAAAACCATTGCAAGTAAAAAAAAATATAATAATGGAAATATTTTAAATTGTAAAAAATTATATACTTTTTCTTTTAGAATTTTTTTTATCTAATTAGGAAGAAATAAAGGCCTTAAGGATATATATTAAATTTTAAACCAAAATGAACTTAATTTATCCATTTTATTTATTTTCCATTTCTCAATTATAATACCTATTAAATTGAAAAAATTACAACATAATAAAATTAATATGAAGAAAATAATATTGTAGAAATTAATAAAATATAATGATATTTAAAATTAAATAATAATAATAAAAATATAATTGTAGATTAATTTTGTGTTAAAAAAATGTAAGTAAAATAATTTCTATAATTTTTTTAAATAATAATTAAATTAAAATTAAAATATCTCTATTTTATTTATATTTATCTAAAATAATAATGAATATTAAAAAAAGTGATTATAAAAGATTAATTATTCTAGTAATAAGCATTTTTTAATTGATAGTCATCTTTCATGAACTTGAAATTATTATTAAAATATTAAAGTTAATTTTTAAAATATATTTGTTTATCAATTTCAATGATCTAGTGTTTTTACAATTATATTAAAATATAAATTATATAATTGTAACATCCCTAAAATAACCACATAACTAATAATTACGTTACTTTCTTTTAACTGTTTATAAAGAATCGGTTTGATTTAAAACTGATTCTTGAATGAATATTTCCTATTTACGGGAGATCTCTTGAGGTAAGGAGAGGAGGGCGGTTGCATGGGACGGCAGAGGCCCAGCTTGTGCATTGTTATGCGTGTGAACATACTTTGATTTTCTTTTGGAGGCGTTGACAGTGTAGCCTATTTTGAGAAGCTCCTTGACGAGCCATGATCTGATATATACTCCTACACCTGTGACACACACCTTCATGCCCACTCTCTCTTCGCCACTTTGCATTTTCCTTCCTTCTGCTAAGAACGTTATTTAGGCAATCTGATGTTGATAAGCTAGCTACAAAATGATAGTTTGAGCGCAGAGTTACCGTGGTGACTTTGGGAAAGGTTATAGTTTGAGAGCAGAGTTACCGTTGTGACTTTGGGAAAGGTTAATGTATGCAGTGATTACTTTTCTTAAGGTAATTTTAGAACTGCATATCCAAAAGATTAAGGTATGCAACCATGTATTTTTATATATACTTTAACTTGAAATAGTGAACTTTACTAAATGATAAAGGAATTGAAACTTGCTTCGATTAACTTTGGAGAAATTTAGGTGAATGAGAAATTAACCATTCTACTTCTTGAAAAAGCTAAAATGTGTCTTTGCATAAGACATGATTTAATTCTAGTTATTGTGGTATTTGACTATAAGCATGCAAATAGTATCTAACTTGCTATTTCAATTCATTTCCTTGAAAATAACATGCTTGCATGTTATTTAGCTTTTCGTGAAGAGAATAATAATATCTGTTTTCTTGATTCCTTGGAAGGAACATGTTTGGTAATTACTTGAAAAAGGAATATAAGTTATAGATTTCTTGAAAATAATAACTTCTTGAAAAGATTAGTATTTTGTCAATCTTTTAGAAGGATAATGTTATTGGAGATATACCATGATATTGGTAGAGATTAATGAATTAATAAATACATGGGTAGTTTACCATGGTATTGGTAGAGATTAATTATTTCATAAATCGATGGGTAGATTACCAGGGGGTTCGTAAATATTAGTTATTTCATAAATCCATGAATATATTACCATGGTGTTAGTAAATATTGGTTATAAATCCATGGATAAAGGAACTATTCAGTTATATTTCTTACAGGAACAATTTGTGTGATTAATTTTATATTATCATGATTATGATGTTAATTCCTTTTGGAAGAAGATCATGCATAGGCATGCAATATATGTATTAACTTTCATTGGAAAGAATATACATATTTGTATGTGGGAAAGATAGCATGTTGTGTTAAATTACATTGGAAATGATTGTTAAGTATAATGTTTGAAAAATAAGACATGTATTTGTATTCTTAATTGCATAGTTTTACAGAAAAGAAAACATATGTTTACATGCTCGCTAGCATTGAGATTTCCTTTGGGAAAACTCGTGAAGGAAGCTATGTGCTTCGTTGGAGACTCTTTAGGAATCTATATGCATTTTCATGGTTGGGAGCAACATTTTTTATGTTAGCTTGCATTCCATGCAGTAAAAGTAATAGCTTAAGGGTAGCTATTTTGATTAAATTTATGTAAATCGCATGCACAAATATCATAACTAATGTATCAGTTTTATTCTAAATATATGCTGGGAAGATGTAGCTATTGCCTTGTAGGAATGTGTGCTTATGCGAGAGAAACATTAGTTAATGTGATTACTTATAACTAACACATATGTAGTATGTGTTGTTAAAGAGAGAATGTCAAGGTATTTTACTTTCATGTCATAAATATACATGAGTAGATGGAGAAGTTACTATAGTATAGATATATGAAATGATTTATTATACTTTATGAATCTTGACATCAATGTATGTTGAAGGCATCATAGCAGGGAATGATCGTGACATGTACAAAGGAATATTATGCTTATCATGGTGGCAGGTAAATGATTTATGGTTCATACAGATGAGTACAAGCTGCAGGATGATCCAATGTATGATGGTCCATTGTAGGGCATCCATGCCACCAAGATATGAAGATATGAATACCAGAGGTTAAATGCTATTGTTACACAGCAATTTGTCACCGTCCTTGCAATTCCCCATCCCGCACATTGGAGGGCTCATTCCGTGACCTGTGAGTAGTGACATGACTTGAAACCACTTTCATGACATTCCTCTGGACATGAGCTTTCATTGCCCTGAAGACACCTCCTTGTGAAAAACCCTAAAAATGGCCTTTTCATAATTGGCGCGACTAGCCAGTGTTATACCCGCGCCAATGGAGGAAATCCTTCAAATAGGGCGCGCCAATTGGCGCTCTGTCTCAGAGTCGCACTCGCGCCAGCCATTTTAAGCAGTGTTTTTTAAAAATAAATGGCGGAATTTTCATCCTAACCAGTCCATAAACTGGTATCTAATTTGAGTTGGGAGGTTTGGCTCCAGATCTCCATGTAGAGGAAGTGGTTTGCCACCTATCATGGAAACTTCCTTGAGGATAGGGCCAATCCCATGATTATAGGGATCCCAACTCCCCTTCCTCCATCTATAAAAGCTTGCTCATCTCCTTTTCAAGCTAATATCCAAGTTCCGAAGAGCCATCATGGCCTTATGCTGCAAGAGCCTTGATTCATTCGCTTAAGGCCAAATCCAAGCAAGGGGATTATTGTCGAGACATACGAAGAGAGAGGTTTTTCCCATCCCCGACAGGATTTTTCGAGACGTGTTCCGCTGGCAACCCTCCAAAGGAGGATTCAGCGTCAGAGCCAGGTTGTATCCTCCTTTGATTGATTAATGATAAGCAACTATTGGTTATGGTTCCACTCTTGTTGTTGACTATGATAATGAGTTATGTCTTCTCTGACTGACATATAGTTGCATATACTGGATTTTACGCTTGCGTTTTCTTTGTTTCTTGCATGTGTAGGTGTCCGATCACAGCAATTGTGAGGATTGTGATCTACCAGAGCTAAGGAACGGGAGCGATACTTTCTCTACAAGCGACAACGTTGGATTCCAGGTAAGCCTTCATCGTTAGTTGGTTTATTTTCAATGAGGAACCTGCACTATAGCGTGAACGATTGTTGCTAGACCCGGTATGGGCTAGTAGGGATCGGCTCTGTCCGCAGAGGGGATTTACCTCAACAACAAATTGGCGAATCCGCTGGGGATCGTCTAGCTTGTTGTTGTTCTACTTTGTAAGCTACATACGGAGCCTGAAGTTAGCCAGATAGCCTTCGAAACGCTATTGCTCTGCAATTGCGAAGTAGATCAAAGCTGCTTCAGTCAATCTCCGGTTTAGTTTGTAAAATGAACACTTGGAGTATTGTCTTGTCTTTTCGGTTGTTTCTCGATTCTACTTGCTTGTTCGGCTTTTTGGCTTGCTCTTTTTGTGATTTTAGCTTTTGGTTAGCTTGATCATCACTGGTCTGCTTGTTGGATTGCCTATTTTTATTTTTTCCTTAGCAAACTCGACTGGCGCACTTTACAGCCTAACAATCGCGCCCATTGTCGCAGGTTGCTAGTGTATCACCTGCGCCAATTCGTTTCTGGTGCCAGTTTCAGCCTCACAGTCGCACAAATCCTATGAGGTACTAGGGTTTTCTCTGTTCTAAGCTTCCTGAGCTTGATCAGTGTGTTTGGTCTTGTTTTTTCAACTTCTTGAGTGTTCTGGGGCCTTGTTTGACTGACTGTGACCTTCTTCCTTTGGTTGTTTGCCCATTTCTATCGATTTTACATTTTAGCCCTAGGGCATCTAGGTGCTACTGTGCGTCAGGCCTCCCTTGGGAGTTTTTGGTTTTTGTCTGTTCAGTCAGCTTTGTGATAGCTCCTCTCCACTCGTTTGGTGGTTTTCTATCATTTTATTGTATTATTTGAGTGATTGGCCTCTTCTTCATTTGAATTCCGCTTTGTCTCACTTTGAGCCTAGATTACATGGTTCATTTGAGTCTTGGAGATTCTGCTTGAAGTGGTAAGTCTAGTCTTGGTTGGGGGAAATTCTTTGTTTTTTTCATTTTCAAACGTTGGCGCATGTTGTTAGTTAGAAACCCGGGCCAATTGGGCATTGGCGCTAGTTGTCAGTGAGCAAGTTGCGCCAGTTGGCACTAGTTGTCAATGATAAAGTCGTGCCAATTTCAGGGTGTGTGAAAATTGAGATTTTTTCCCTAAATCCTTCACCAGTGTGTCTTTCCCTTCTGGTATTTTCACTGTATGAGCATAGATTACGTTGCTCATTGTTTGTAATGTCTTATTTCCATGATTGCTTGATGTAAAATGGAATGAATGCCTTGTTTTGATCTCATGCTTTGGAAGTCCTCTTTGTGTTTGACCTCATATGTCTTGTCAACTTTTGAGGAACTTTGTTAAAAAGTGTTTTGAAACAACGATTGCATTCTTAGTGTTTGATTACATCCTTTTTTTATTCATCCTTCCATTAAGAAGATTTGCATTTTTTTTAGTTTTCGTCTCATAGTTTTCTTTTCATGCATTAGATCACATTGCATTGAAAAGTGTTTTTTTGAGATCCATCATTGAACTTAGATTACATTGTTTAATGATCGAAAACTAGAAGTATCTTTGATTGCATTCTCTTTCATTAAAAGCATGCATTAAGTAGATTCTCATTTCATCGAAAAATGCATTAAGTGCATTCTTATTATTTAAAAAGAAAAAGGAAACTGTGCATAAATTACAATTGCATAGTTTTCGAAAAAGAGGATTTTGCATAGATTACATTGCATTATTCGCATCGTTGAATGCTTTGAATTACTTTTGGATAGTGAAAGTCAGCTAGTTTGGAAAAGATTTTGTTTTCAGTATTGTTGTTTGTTGCATCGTTGTTTGAAGCTCTTCCCTTAACTAGATAGCATTCATCGAATTGAAAAGTTTTCTTTTCTCATATAGTGTGCATTTAGGAGATTTTGAGACATCACACTCGCTAGGGCCTGAAAACTGAAACGTAATTGAAGATAAACATTAAAATTTATTCAATTTACATTAAGGCAGCATTGAAACATTAACGAAATATTTAGTGGTATAGGCTAGAGACGTGTTCCAGCGTCTTTAAATCTAGTAGCTATCATTCGCCTCTTGGCTTTAGACAGCACTAGTATGGACTTGTGCTCCCCGTACCGTCGCGTATATAAAGGGAGACCCCACTAGGTTTCTATCCTTTATCCATAGGAAGCCGAGTCTGCCGCCCTATACCCGTGATACACCAAACACAGCATTCGGGGAGATTTACTGCACGTACGTTAAGTCCTTGGTTGATTTATCTTTCATTTTGGAAACCAAGGTGTATATTGCAGTTCACGGTTATTTGGTACACCCTTTGCCTAGATTACCAGAGTAGTCATTTGATCTTTTCTAACTCTTTAAATTTGAAAAGATCACCAAGCGCTTGTCCTTTCACGCTTGATTCAAAACTGAAAGAGATAGAGTCACCTTTCATCCGTTTCTCGACTCTTAAAACATGAAATGGTGAAGTTTCTAAGTTTCAATGTGGTAAAATAAATCACCCGCGATCACCTGCCCTTTTAGATTTTTCTTGTTGGTCGTTTGATTGTGTGCCTTGGTTTTAGGCCCGTGTGCAGTTTTGAGTTGTTGATGGAAACTTTTCCAGAGTTCACCAACCAAGGAATCCCCTGTGACGGGAATCCTGGTCATTTTCCTCCTTTTGGAAATGTTGGTGCTCCTTATATGGCAACGTTGTCCCTTCCTGGGTTAACTGTTGGGTTGCCTGTTTGGTTGTTTTCAACCTCTATGGTCTCAAATGTCTCGGCTACTGTTCAATCAGTTCCTCCGCCTGAATAAAATCATGTTGATTCTAAGGTGGACCTCTCCCCTTCTTCGCCTGTTTCTGCGTCCTCCTCTTCTACTTCACCTAGTGAAAGTCTGGATTCGAGTAACCAGGTGGCTAAGAAGAAGAAGAAGAAGACAAAGAAGAAGAAGTCTGATAAGCGTGAGGCTAAAGTTGTAGCTACTACTCTTATCGATAAACCTCCCAACCCTCCGCGGAAAGTCAAGTTCCCTTGCATGTTGTGCACGGGGGACCATCTTCTTCGAGACTACCCTGGCATTCCCAAGGTGCTCGAGGTATGGTCCAACGGTCGTCCGCCGTTGCCTATGGCTTCTAGGAGTAAATTTGGGGGCACGTATTCAACTGGTACTGGTAAGGCTCCTAAGAAGCAGGGTAAGATCACCAATCCCTGTAAGTTGTGTGAAGGGCACCATGCCATTCACCTTTGTCCTTATATGGATGAAGCCAAGCGAGCTTTGGACAGCTCAACTGTTTCTACACCATGCCTCACAGCTGGTTATAAACATCTTTCTTTGAGTCCTCCACCAACTAATCCTACGATTGGTCAAGAGTCATCCTTGGTCGATCCTGCTCCCTTGGAAATTAAAATTCAGGAATCCATCCCCGAACAACCATTAGTCGTGGGATCGGTTGAGCTAGCCCCGTCTACGGTGCACCAGGTATTTTCCGTGGAGAGTGGATCCCATACCCCTCATGTTCTTCTGGTTTCTTTAGATTCCTCGGACTTGGAGAAAGATTCTCCTGTCCTTGTACCTCAAGAAGCGGCTCCTCCGCCTCCCGTGATGGAGGTCTTGGAGGATACCCCTCCCACCTTCGAGATGGAGGTCATGGAGGATGCTCCTTCTTCTTCCATAACCCCAAGGGAAGACCATCTTGATTCAATGGTCACCCCTTCGAGTAGTTTGGTCACTTCCTTTGATTGGAATTGATTTGCAGGATACCACCTTCCGTCTTATGTGCCTTTTGAGATCACAGTACAGGATTTTGGTCTGGTCGTACCTAGCACCATTATAGATGAAGGCGGGTCTGTTAGTGTTCTATCCTCAACTACTTGGCAAGCTTTTGGCTCACTGCCGCTTGCGCCTATTACGCAGAATTTGTTGGCATTTAACAGAAGAATGAGTCAAATGTTAGGGATCCTTCCAAGGTTACCTGTTACTTTGGGAGGTAAAACCATCCATGTGGCCGTGATGGTTGTTCCAGGCCCCTTGGATTTCAATCTGCTCTTGGGGCGCGATTACACCTATGCCATGGGAGCGCTTGTCTCCTCCCTTTTTTTTGTGGTCTATTTTCCACATGAAGGGCGGATCGTGACCATTGATCAGTTTTCGTTCTTTGGTCCCGATGTGGTAGCTGCTCTACCATCATCCCTTCCTGGTTTTTATCCACCCGTTGTATCTGCCCCACCGTAGGTCAACTGTGTGGCTACCTACCCCGTGCCTGTACCCAGTGATAGTTCCATTGTGCATCAAGTGTTGGGGGCATTGGGTCCTGACTTCAAGGATGTTTTCCTTCCATCGGGAGTGGAACTCTTGGAAGCGATGAATTCTTGTTCATTATGATGAAGTCGGTCAGAGCATGATTCTTTTCCTATGTCAAGCTCCTTGAAAAATGAAACCAGGTTGTTGGAGCACAATTCATTTTCCTGTGTCAAGCTCCTTAAAAAATGAAACCAGGTCGTCGGAGCATAGTTCCTTGTGTTGTGCCAAGCTCCTTAAACCATGAAACAAGGTGTCCTGAAGATAGTTCTTTTAATGTGTCTACCTCGTTAAAACAATGAAACACTTTCCTGTTCAATTCGAGTCTTTGATAAGTTCTCGTAAAATCCCAGTCGAGTCTTTATCTTGATCTTGTAACTTGAACCTTCACTCCATCTTCCTTTCATATGGATTGAGGCTTGGGGGGCATGTACCTCGAATTGAGTCACCATGCTGCGGGCATGCTTACTTTTTCAAGCATAGTTTATTTCCATTTCAAGCTTGTGTAAAAATGAAACCAATTTCAAGCATATTTTATCTCTGTTTCAAGCTTGTGTAAAAATGAAACCAACTTCAAGCAGAGTTTCCTGATTTCAAGCTTACGTAAAAATGAAACCATTCCCATTTTACCTCTTCTGATTGCCATTTTATCAGCCTGTTTTTGCTAGATGAGCCTTGGTTTTCTCATGCCATCGTCACTATCTGCTTGGACGATCATATGCCTTCACTTGGTTGTTTTTCCCGTTCCTGAAAAACCGCTGTAATGAGTGGTCTTGTTAGCCAACCTCTTGACCTTTATTTTTTCTGAGCAGTTCCACCATTACTGGAACTAGTTGCTACCCTTTATACCACTCATTCCTCCAGGAGGAGTCATATTTTAGCACTTTTCTGAATATCTAAATATGAAAATATTTTCGAGTCCTTTGTCGTTTCGATCTCGTTAAAGTGGTTGCGAAAAGACATCTACCTAGTATATGTTTACCCCTTTTTCAGGCTGGGATAGATTTTTTATGAAAAAGGAATACCCTAGCCTATTGCAACTAGGAGGTTTTCTCAGATATCATTTTCTACCTTTTCGGATCAGGGGAACTACTTACGAAAAGGGACCATTGGAGTTTACTTTTCCGCTATCTTTTCAAACTCTCTAAACATGAAAAGACGTTGATTTCTCCCTTTTTCAGGCTCGTTAAACCTTGATGACATCAGATTCAGTCGTAATGACGATATTCGAGTTCCTCCTTCCTAGGTCTCGTTAAATGTACTAGGATGGATTCATCTGGAGGACGAATTTATATGACAAGCATAAGGTATCTTCTTCAAGCTTGTGTAAAAATAAAGAGGTACTCGCCAGAAATGGTGGGGAAAATGGAACTATTATCATTGTCGTGTCGGTAGTATGTCGCTCTTGAACATGGCACTTGTCTGCGTTCGTGTCGGGTTGGGGATATCTCATCTCGTTTTTTCCACTTGCCTCCGTGGGTTTGGGTGATCCCTTTTGAACTCTCATCTCCTCTTTGCCTCGTCATCATGACCTATGATCTGTTGATGTCAAATACTGCCAAACCCACTGTCGTGCCGTTTATATGTTCAAGAGAAGTTGACCTCTGCAAGTACGAACCTTCCTCTGATTCTCGTCTGATCTTGATTCACAAAGACATTATGTTCCTTTGTCTCACGTCGATGATGTGGGAAACAATATGGCCCACCTTCGATCAAGGTCACTTCCTGTCGACTTCAGCTCATTATCAAAGAAGATGATCTAGAGACTCCCTTCTAGTACCTTAGAGCTTGCATGCCTCAATGGCAGGTTTTTCGTATTCGACGTGAGGTTTTCATCATTGGCCTCTGATCGAGTGATTCTACGGGTGTTTGATGCCAGCTCATTGATTCACATGCCGTATATTGTACCTATAGTACCTTGAGGGCCATTGTCATCATTGGTGGTACCTCTCACGTCTGTTAACAACTTTCATCACTGGCTGGTAATCAGACAATGTTCTTGCATGTTCGACTTCAGCTCACTTATTCACATAATTGAACTTTTACTTTTTTCGGGTCGAGATGGAGCGCAAGACCCTAGATTTTGTCTGTTGGAATCCATGCTGCGATTTTGTGGATTATTATGATTGGTTACATGAATCATTCACTGGATGGCTGTGACCATACCTGAGGCTATTTATTGATCCTCACTAGATGGCTGCGTCCATGCCTCGAATCTGGATTATTACATACTCTGTTATGGATGGCTGTGCCCATACCACATATATATCATGTATCTGAGATATCAGTTGTACTTCTCTATGCAGGTTTTCTGATGGCGGTGTTTTCAGTTGGACACATTCTCGTAAAGAATTTCACCCCTCTCTCTCTTTCGGGCCTCATGCTTTAGGGGGCCTCTGTTACACAGCAATTTTTCACCGTCCCTGCAATTCCCCATCCCGCACATTTGAGGGCTCATTTAGTGACCTGTGAGCAGTGACATGACTTGAAACCACTTTCATGACATTCCTCTGAACATGAGCTTTCATTGCCCTGAAGACACCTCCTTGTGAAAAACCATAAAAATGGCCTTTTCATAATTGGCGCGACTAGCCAGTGTTATACCTGTGCCAATGGAGGAAATCCTTCAAATAGGGCGCACCAATTGGTGCTCTGTCTCAGAGTCGCACTCACGCCAGCCATTTTAAGGAGTGTTTTTAAAAAATAAATGGCGGAAGTTTCATCCTAACCAATCCATAAACTGGTATCTAATTTGAGTTGGGACGTTTGGCTCTGGATCTCCATGTAGAGGAAGTGGTTTTCCACCTCTCATGGAAGCTTCTTTGAGGATAGGGCCAATCCCATGATTATAGGGATCCCAAATCCCCTTCCTCCATCTATAAAAGCTTGCTCATCTCCTTTGCTAGCTAATCTCCAAGTTCCCAAGAGCCATCAGGGCCTTATGCTGCAAGAGCCTTGATTCATTCCCTTAAGGCCAAATCCAAGCAAGGAGATTATTGTCGAGACATCCGAAGAGAGAGGTTTGTCCCATCCTGGATAGGATTTTTCGAGACATGTTCCACTGGCAACCCTCCGAAGGAGAATTCAGCGTCAGAGCCAAGTTGTATCCTCCTTTGATTGATTAATGATAAGCGACTATTGGTTATGGTTCCACTCTTGTTGTTGATTATGATAATGAGTTATTTCTTCTCTGACAGACATATAGTTGCATATACTGGGTTTTACGCTTGCGTTTGTTTTGTTTCTTGCGTGTGCAAGTGTCTGATCACGAAGATTGTGAGGATTGTGATCTGCCAGAGCTAAGGAACGGGAGCGCTACTTTCTCTACAAGCGACAACATTGGATTCCAGGTAAGCCTTCATCGCTAGTTGGTTTATTTGCAATTAGGAACCTGCACTATAGCATGAACGATTGTTGCTAGACCCAGTTTGGGCTAGTAGGGATCACCTCTATCCGCAGAGGGGATTTACCTCGACAACAACTATCATATTTATTTTAATGGCTTTCAGCTAGATATTTGTTTATTTCCTTGTGAGATTTATAAACGATGGTTAAGGGATGGTCTCCCGTATAAGCCATTGAGTGTGGGTTGATCACCCTCACGAGCATTTAATAATAAAATTAAACGTTTTTGGTTTTCACCCTACAGGGTTTCCAGGGTATATTGGTGTTCAAATGATGTGATTGATTATTGTGTCAAGATGATGATGTTGATTCCTTTCCTGTTATGATGTTCATAATGCTGAGTAGGTGATGACTACATGAATAATGAAATGAGTGGAAGGTTACATCATACGGTATTATGTTAATGTATAGTAACGGAGGTTGTTAACAGTTAAGGAGCTTATTATTCTTATTCTAAAATTACACTATGAACTGGTAAACATTCTATGTAATGAAGAGTAAGGAATATTTAACCCGTGAGTAACTTGTATACAATTTTTTTTAACTCCTTACATTTCCATGTGAAGTTATCGGTGTATGTTACAAGTGGTATCAGATCTAAAGGTTGCAACACTGGCGCCTTTGGGATTTGTTAAGAGAAAATAAATTGAGACTCACCTGCGTTGTCATATAAAATAAGTTGATTCTAAGGAGATCAGAGATCAAAAGCGCTTCTGTGAAGGGAAGCATCGCATCTGTAATCCAGGTTGCACAATGAGTTTCAAGAGATAAGTATTATTATATTTCATTTCTTGAAACAATATTTATTGCATTTATGGAAAATAGAATGCATACAAAGTAAATAGCAATGAAGTTAGAGTTTCTTTAAAAAGGATATATCTTTTCCATGTACATAAAGACAAACTTACAATGTAAGTTCTTGAAAATATTTCTATTATGTTAATGTTTTAGAAATATATTATTCCTAGAGATATACCATGGTAAAAGACCAAACTACTCTACTAGTTTTGCTGAGAAGAACCCATGTGAGTTCTTGAAAAGATTACTAGTATGTATCTTGAAAGGTGTGAGCAGTAGTAAAAAATAAATAAGTAAACTTGCTTGCCTTTATATATATCTTATTCAAGAAAAGATAGGAAGCTTGTTTTATTTTAAAAGGGATTTCGTACCGGTGTGTTAAATGATAAGGAATCCAAGTTCTTTTCTTGAAAATAAATATAGGCTAAAGAGAATAACCTCTTGAATATACTACATTGTCAGATGGATTATGTCAACTTCTTGATTTAGGTATATTGAAGGTTAACTTAACCTTGTTTTTGTTGCGTAGTTTTTATACATAAAAGAGGATATGTATGGTAAATTCTTGGAATAAAAGCATGAGAAACTTGCATGTAGAATCATAGAGGAACAAGGTTCTTTGCATGGATAGAAGATCTATTGACTATGTGAGTACTTTATGCTATCATAACTATTATGTTAGTTTTATTTAGAGTAATTTTATGCATAGGCATTCAATAGTTGTATTCGATTTCATCGGAAATAACATAAGTTTATATGTGGAAAATGATAACATGTTTTGTTATCATACTTTAGAAAATATTCTTTGGAAAAGAAGATGAATTACATGTACAAAAACTAAAGTAATGTTTTGGTTTCCTTGAAATATATACATGGCTAATGTGGGTATAGGATTTCAAGAATAAGAATGTATTCTTATGTTTTATTCCATTATTTTTATGGAAAAGAAAACCATGTTTTGCATGCCTATTATGTTATATTTCCTCGAAGAGGAATCATGAGTTTGTCTACTTGATTATGTTAAGTACTCTGTTGAGAAATTAAGATTATAATCTTTATGCATTGTATGCATAGGAACAACAACCAATGTGTTAGCTTTATTATATTTGCATGCTCCAAAGGAAAACTCTGATGTGGTGGGTATTTTGTAAAAGTTTAAGTAAAGAGAATGCACATTGTGTCATTTTATATTAAAGGAATTTCTGAATAGATATAGTGATTTTTTTTGTACGAATGTGTGCGTGTGTGAAAAATGTCATAATCATGTGGGAGTTATTTGACATGAATTGATAATTACTTACTCACACTAATGTAGAGATGTTAGAAGAAAGCATGTTGTGACATTGTATTCAGATATCATATATGCACATGCATAGGTGGTAAAGTATCACTCAAATATTGATTATTTATTGATTAAGGCTTTATCTAATCATGATATAATCTATTATCGATGCTGCTAAAAAAAACATTGTTGTAGAGGAGAAATGTGAATTTCCTGATGCGGATGAGTACTGCAGTACAGAGAGAAGTTCTTCAAATGAAATATAGATAAGTATTTTATTTTATTTTATTTTAAGAAGTCTATGCATATGCATTGTTGATTTCCTTTAAAAATGAATTTTTATATACATGGCATTGCATGAGATTATCTTCCATTTAAGAGAATTCTTAAAAAAAGTACATGCTATTATAATATACTTTTTCTGGATAAGAATATGCATATGAGATTAATATGTGTATTATGGTTTATTTCTTTAGGAAAGAAAGTATAAAAAGCATGAAAGAAAAATAGTTACCTTTCATTTGAGTTTGAAAAAAAGTAGTTGTTTTTGCATGCAATAAAATTTCTAAAGTTACCATGCACTACTCTAAAAAGATGAATGTGTATAGTGATGGTGCGTGAAACTAATGCATGAATGAAAAATATGAGGAAAGTCCTTATATAAGATGATAGAGTGTTAAAATTAAATTAAATTGAATGAAGCCTCTTAATGGGTCAAGTTGTGAGACTTAACTATGATGACTAGTTGACTGACTAGCTTTTGCATGAGTCGTCATGAATGCATTAAGATTTTTAGTGGTATGGAATGACTAGTTTGAGAGTTACTCGTGTCATTGATTTATTAAAATTATTAATAGCATTGATTAGTTATGAATGAATAACTAATGAAATTTATATGCACGAATCGATTTTGACTAAAGCTATTTGAAAGTTGTGAACAAGTGATTACGATAATTACTTTGTGTGTCAGTCTGTTGGAATAGAACATTATGAGAATTGAAAATGTTTTCACTCATACCCTAATCGTTATTGACACATACACATTAATGAATATTTGTATATACTTTCAGGTATGATGACATTGTATGTATGACAACATTTTATGCAGGAACTTAAAATGATTGCGTAAGATAATATATGCTTGAGAAATGCATATTTATGATTAGCATTGTTTCTTATAGTAAGCATGGGTAGCTTAATGGAAATAGAAAATCTGTAAAAATAAAACATCGTAAACATTGCAATGTGAATTACAATATTAAATGTTAAAGTATCATGTTTTAATGTGCATGATTTTGTTATTTAGGAAATACTAATATACAACACATGTATGTTACTTCCAGGGGGAAGTTGTGATAGCTTCATTAAAGTTAACTAGTATTAACTACTTAAAGAAAATTTGTTTAATTTTCATTTATCTGGCAAGAAAAACTTAAATCATCACTCTTGATCAAGAAAATTATTTAATTTACTGAAATTAATTAATGAAAAGAAAAAATATTTTTAAGATGATGGTAAAAATGTTTCCAAGAATACGAGGTGATTGGGGACAGTTGGAAAGACAGTTACCTACTCCTTTGAGGATAAAGCTGAATCCCAGAGGAGGAGTAGGGGTTCTGTGAAAAGTGGTAAAGGGGAGTATTTTCTAGAGCTGGTTGGGATCAGTTGAAAATAACTCACACCAACCCTTGTAAAACCAGAATTTCTGAGTTTGAGTAGATTGGCCATCGAGAGGTCATAGTAGAAAGAGAATTATTTCCACTGTTAACCCGTGGCACCATCCATATTTTGGAGCTAGGGGCAAGTGGAGGACGTAATAGCCTCCCTTGATGGTTGGGAGGACCACAACTTGAAATACTAAATTTCTAGATAAGTATAAAGACTTTTTAGTGTGGAAAGATTGACTGTCTGGATGTGAAAAATGACTCGATCCTATAGATTAGGAGGAGCATTTTGTTTACCATTGTGGTTCTCATAGTGGAACAAGTTAAGTAGAAAGTTATGTGTTGTATTAAAATAAAGTTTTATAAGATTGTGTAAATATCCTATGTAGATATTAAGAGAAAAGGAGCTTAGCGCTCGGAAAATGAATTACTGAATGTATAAGTTCATTTATATTATTACTAATTTGTTTGAATGTCTTAGCAGATGCTAGGATATGCCTATGGTGCATGGATTGACCATTGGTATGATTAGAGAGCTAGGTACTCTCTGAGTACTTTTTGAAGTACTGTGTGGATGTATTTAGCAGGAGCTAAGACAGTGTGCACATGATGCATTGATGAGAGGGGTTGGTTCTCTCTGAGTACTTGTGGAAGTAATTTGATTAAAACATCTCTTTATATTGCAAGAATGTTTGATAGTTGCAAGTATTTTCATTTGATTGAAACTATGTGACTAATGTGATTGAATTGTTAGTCGTACATTACAGAATCTTTCCAGGAAGTGTTGATGGGTGTTCAACCATCTCAAAGAGCTTGCATAAAAGCCATCATTACATCCAATAGTAATTGGTAAATAATGGTAAGTTCGTATAGAGATTTTTCTATATTTTTATGAATTGAATAAGGGATAAGTGGTTAGAAATGGAAATGAAATTTTCTTCACGCTACACATGCTTATGAATATGGATAAAAACATTATTGTTTCAATTAATGGCATTTAAGGAAAATAAAGCATTTCATTGTGAAAGGGAAGGACCCCTTTGGGTTGTTTATATTATTATATCATGAGTATAAGTTTAAGTTTCAGCAAGAGAAGCATACCGAGGACTGTGTTCTCTTAAGGGGGGGAGTACGTAACATCCCTAAAATAACCACGTAACTAATAATTACGTTACTGTCTTTTAACTGTTTTATAAATAA
Organism: Pinus albicaulis; assembly: GCA_034641835.2. Lineage (NCBI taxonomy): Eukaryota > Viridiplantae > Streptophyta > Pinopsida > Pinales > Pinaceae > Pinus > Pinus albicaulis. Next base: position 433,785,817 of record CM076582.1, on the reverse strand, counting down.
TCGGTTTGATTTAAAACTTATTCTTGAATGAATATTTCCTATTTATAGGAGATCTCTTGAGGTAAGGAGAGGAGGGCGGTTACATGGGACGACAGAGGCCCAGCTCATGCATTGTCATGCATGTGAACATACTTGGATTTTCTTCTAGAGGTGTTGACAGTGTAGCCTATTTGGAGAAGCTCCTTGACGAGCCATGATCTGATATATCCTCCTGCACCTGTGACACGCACCTTCATGCCCACTCTCTCTTCGCCGCTTTGCATTTTCCTTCCTTCTTCTCAGAACGTTATTTAGGCAATCTGATGTTGATAAGCAAGCTACAGAATGATAATCTGAGCACAAAGTTACCATGGTGACTTCGGGAAAGGTTATAGTTTGAGCGCAGAGTTATCGTGGTGACTTTGGGAAAGTTTAATGTATGTAATGATTACTTTTCTTAAGGAACTTTTAGAACTGCATATCCGAAAGATTAAGGTATGCAACCATGTATTTTTATATATACTTTAACTTGAAATAGTGAACTTTACTAAATGATAAAGGAAGTGAAACTTGCTTCGATTAACTTTGGAGAAATTTAGGTGAATGAGAAATTAACCATTCTACTTCTTGAAAAAGCTAAAATGTGTCTTTCCATAAGACATGATTTAATTCTAGTTATTGTGGTATTTCACTATAAGCATGCAAATAGTATCTAACTTTCTATTTCAATTCATTTCCTTTAAAATAACATGCTTGCATGTTATTTAGCTTTTCATGAAGAGAATAATAATATCTAATTTCTTGATTCTTTGGAAGGAACATGTTTGGTAATTACTGGAAAAAGGAATATAAGTTATAGATTTCTTGAAAATAATAACTTCTTGAAAAGATTAGTATTATGTCAATCTTTTATAAGGATAATGTTATTGGAGATATACCATGATATAGGTAGAGATTAATGAATTAATAAATCCATGGGTAGCTTACCATGGTATTGGTAGAAATTAATTATTTCATAAATCCACGGGTAGATTACCAGGGGGTTTGTAAATATTAGTTATTTCATAAATCCATGAATAGATTACCATGGTGTTAGTAATTTCTTAGAGGAACAAATTGTGTGATTACTTTTATATTATCATGATTATGATGTTAATTCCTTTTGGAAGAAGATTATGCATAGGCATGCAATATATGTATTAACTTTCATTGGAAAGAATATACACATTTATATGTGGGAAAGATAGCATGTTGTGTTAAATTACGTTGGAAATTATTGTTAAGTATAATCTTTGAAAAAGAAGACATGTATTTTTAATATTAATTGCATAGTTTTACAGAAAAGAAAACATATGTTTACATGCTCACTAGCATTGAGATTTCGTTTGGGAAAATTCGTGAAAGAAGCTATGTGCTTCATTGGAGACTCTTTTGGAATCTATATGAATTTTCATGCATGGGAGAAACATTTGTTATGTTAGCTTGCATTCCATGCACTAAAAGTAATAGATTAAGGGTAGCTATTTTGATTAAATTTATGTAAATCGCATGCATGAATATCATAACTAATGTATCAGTTTTATTCTAAATATATGCTGGGAAGATGTATCTATTGCCTTGTAGGAATGTGTGCTTATGTGAGAGAAACATTAGTTAATGTGATTACTTATAACTAGCACATATGCAGTATGTGTTGTTAAAGAGAGAATGTCAAGGTATTTTACTTTCATGTCATGAATATAAATGAGTAGATGGAGAAGCAAGTATAGTATAGATATATGAAATGATTTATTATACTTTATGAATCTTGACATCAATGTATGTTGAAGGCATCATAGTAGGGAATGATGGTGACATGTACAAAATGAATATTATGCTTATCCTGGTGGCAGGTAAATGATTCATGGTTCATATAGATGAGTACGAGCTGTAGGATGATCCAATGTACGACGGTCCATTGTAGGGCATCCATGCCACCAAGATATGAAGATATGAATACCAGAGGGTAAATGCTATCATATTTATTGTAATGGCTTTAAGCTCGATATTTGTGTATTTCCTTGTAAGATTTATAAATGATGGTTAAGGGATGGTCTCCCTTATAAGCCATTGAGTGAGGGCTAATCACCGTCACAAGTGTTTAATAATAAAATTAAACGTTGTTGGTTTTCACCCTACGGGGTTTCTAGGGTATATTGGTGTTCAAATGATGTGATTGATTATTGTGTAAAGATGATGATGTTGATTCCTTTCCTGTTATGATGTTCATAATGTCGAGTAGGTGATGACTACATGAATAATGAAATGATTACAAGGTTACATCATATGGTATTATGTTAATGTATAGTAATGGAGGTTGTTAATGGTTAAGGAGCATATTATTTTTATTCTAAAATTACACTATGAACTGGTAAACATTCTATGTAATGAAGAGTAAGGAATATTTAACCTGTGAGTAACTTGTATAAAAAAATTTTAACTCCTTACATTTCCATGTGAAGTTATCAGTGTATGTTACAATAATTGAGCTAAAGTTATATGTTTTTCTCTTTCTGTTGTTTTCTTTTATTTCTATGTGAAATTAACTTATAGGGATTTTAACCAAAAACATTTTCTTAAAATTGCTTAAAAAGAACATCCATTTACTCAGTGATCAAAACCCATTAAAATGATCAAAATATTTTTAAATTAACACAAAAAAAATATAGATATATATTATATATTTTCATTTTCAAATTAAATAATTATATCTATATTAATTATATATTTCAGGTGCTATTTGAAATATGTAAAATAAAATTATACATGTAACAATTTAAATTAACCTCTTTTATTTTATAAAAAGTTATTTGACCTTCCTAATTTTTTTATAATTTTCATAATGCCCAAGAATGTTTACCGTTATAGGAAAACAATCCTTTTACCATTCTAAGAAAAACAATCTTAAAAGGCGGAGGTGAGAAAAGCTAAAAAGCGGTGGTCAGAAAAGCTAAAAAATGGTGTTCCGCAAAGGGAAAAAGCTAAACAGCTGAGGGCATTAAAACATAGCAAGCTAGAAAAGGTTTCATCCTCAATTTTTTCTTTTGTGAATTGTGTGTTTTGTTCTAGCGGAGATCGGTGTTTCAGTGTTGGATAGCTCATCTATTATTTAGATCAAGTGACTGTTATTATTATAGTTGATTTGGTCCCTTTCGATATCTGTGATTTGATTTTTGTTGTTTGGATTTATATATCTTTTTTGGTTGCGTTTAATAGCACTACCTTTGACAATTTGCAGGTATGTATCAAGATAAGGTATGTATGGAGATAATGCAAAAGGATTGGAATTGAATAGGATAATTGAAGAGGTAGGCACAATTTTCCTTTGAGTTTTCCAGCTTCAAATACGAATTAGATAACTTCTCTTTTTATCCAATTTAAAAGGAGTCTCAACATTTTGTTTTTATAATCAAGATTCATCGTATCAACATATTTGTTCAGTGAAATTGTTGTTAGGGGTTGAGTAGATTTTTTCCTGCTCCATCTAGAATGGCTACCTACTCATTGCTTTATGTATTTTATTTTATTTGGAAGTATATTTTTGTCAAAAATGATATAAATGGTTTATTAGGATATAAATGGTTTATTACGAAAGACGATGATATTGGAACCCAATCCAAGTTGACTGCTTCTGCCCATATATTCCTATAGAATAGAGCTGCCATGCATATTACTCTAGAGTCTAGAGTCCATGGACCCAATTTTTGTATTTCTCAGGATTGTTTTTCTTACAAGCTGGTGCAGTCCAAATTCCACTAATTTGCATCACACATCTCTATTTCTATAATCGTCCACCCATAATTCCATTATATTTCAGTAATCATCCACCCATAAGGATTTGCATTAGGGCATGTGGAATCATAGAATTCCCACCATCATCACCATCAACATCCATGGGGTTTCTTTATTCTTGAATATATGAATCTCCATCATTATCACGATCTGGCATGTCAAAGTTCAAAATGTTTTGTGGGATATCTTTACAATCGAGGTTGGAATTGCTGGCTAGTTATGCAGGAAAGTAGAGAGTATAAAACCTGTGAAGCTCAATAACCTAGAAAAGAGACATCAGGGTATCTTGAGGCGTATGTAAGATTTAGACAATGCAAGCGTAAGATATAATAAAGCAAGATTAAGAAGAATACACCAATAATTTATGAAATTTAATTCCCTTCTATGTCAATCCTAATGACAGAATAGAGGGAGCTGAAATGAAGAGACCTGTGTGGCTACATATTTTCTCACATGTGATTTTATATAGAAAAGGGTCACTTACCGAATTTTCCATTTTTAAACGATGTTATCTTTGTAGTTTTTCTAGTATAAGATCTATTTAGGGTTTATTTTCCATTTTTACAACATTTTCTCTTTGGATTTTTTCAGGTATAAGATCCATTTACGGCAACGAAAACATAGATTCTAAACATATTTATGGAGGGTTACAGTCTCGTAGATAAAGAATGATAAATATGTATGAATATGGAATAATAAATATCATTAGGTAGGAAAACATAAATATCATTCGGTAGGAAAACAAATCATGAGAAATCGAGCATGCCATGTCACGCAGATACTCTAGAACAGAACATGCCATGCAAGACATATTACTCTAGAACAGAGCGTGAGCAAACATTCAGATGAGAAAGTGAACGAATACTTAATTACTATTTTAATCTTAATTATCTAGCATATCTTGGAAATTATTGGGAGCTCAGCTCTAGTTTACTATTTTAAAGATTCAGTTATTGAGCATAAAAAAGTAGGAAATTATCGTAAAACTTATTTTTAGAAGTGTTAAGAAATTATAATTATTTTATCACTAGTGAATTAGACAGAATATCCAGAATACTAATCACATACACATTGATTGAATTCACGAACTAATTACAACTATTTGGTTGTTTTTCATTGTGTTAGAAAATTATAATTATTTTATCACTCGTGAATTAGATTGAATCCCAGAACTAATTGCAAGTCTTTGGTTGTTTTCAATTCCTCTAGAACAGAGCATACCATGCATATTAATCTAGAACATAACAAGTTGATGGTTGTTTGAATTACTCAGAATAGATCGTGAGCAAAGTTTACGTCTCCTTTATGACGATGAAGAGAACTAAAAATTGTGTTCGTCCTTAGTTACTTGTTATTTGCTAATTTGATCTTATTTATCTAGCGTGTCTTTAAAATTAAAATAAAAAATAAAAAATTACTATGTACTCACCTAGGGTTTATTATTTGAAAACTTCGGTTATTTGTAACTATTATTATTTTTATTTTAGCCAAAAATAGGATTGTCTTAATTTCAAAAGTTAATTTTATATGATATTTTTTAACTATGTTAAAAAATAGTAGTTATTTTATTTAAATCTATTTTTAAATTATTTATTATATTTTATTAAAATAAATAAATATTTCGATTGGTGATGATATTATATATAAATAGAGAGAAAGAGAGAGAGGGAGGGATAGAGAGGGAGAGGAGGAGGAGAGAGAGGGAAGGGATGGAGAAAGAGAGGGTGGTGGAGGACGGAGGGAGGGAGAGGGAGAGAGAGGGGGACAGAGGGAGCTGAGGGTAGGGGCGGGAGGAGGAAGAGGAGGAGGGAGGAGAGCAGGGTAGGGGAAGATGTGCAGGGGGAGGAGAGGAGATAAGAGTAGGAGGAGAGGAGAGGGATGCGGGAGGAGGATGAGTAGGAGGGAGGGAGGGAGAAACGATGAAGAGGAGGGGAAGGAAGGGGAGAGAGGGAGGGGAGGACCACGAGGAGGAGGAGTGGAGGTACTGAGGTAGGGGAGGTGGAGGAGGAGGAGTAGGGGATGCAGGGAGAGGAGGGGGAGGAGGAGGAGGAGTTGGGGGGGTGAGTGGGAGAAGGAGTTGAGAGTATGAGGAGGAGATGGGGGGAGGGAGAGGAGGAGGAGAGGGGGATTGAAGAAGGGAGGGTAGGGAAGGGCGAGGGGGAGGAGTGGAGAAAAGAGGAGGAAGAGTGGAGGGAGAGGGAAGGAGGAGGAGGGAGGGAGGGAAGGAGGAGGAGGGGATGAGGGAAGGAGGGGGGAGGGAGGGGAGGAGGGAATGAGGGAGGGAGGAGGAGGAGAGTGGAGGGGAAGGGAGAGATGAGGAGGAGGAATATGGGAGTGGAGGAGGAGAGGGAAGAGAGGGGAGGAGGAGGAGGAGGGGGAGGGAGCAGGAGACGGAAGGACGAGGATGAGGTGTGGAGGGAGTGGAGGACGAGGAGGATGAGGAGAGGGGAGGACGACGGTAGGAGATGGAGGGAGGGAGGGATGGAGAGGAGGAGGAGGAGTAGGGGGAGGGAGAGAGGGGAGGGTAGGAGAGGGAGAGAGATGAGGAGGGAGGAGAGGAGTGTAGGGGAGGAGGAGGAGGGTGAGGGGGATGGGAGAGGAGGAGAGGAGGAGGGGATGAGCAGGAGGGGGAGGGAGAGGGGAGGAGAGGAGAGGAGGAGGAGGAGGAGGAGGAGGAGGAGAGGGGAGGGAAGGAGAGGGAGAGGAGGAGGAGAGGGGAGAGGGGAGGGAGGGAGTGAGGCAGGGTCAGAGGAGAGCATGGAAGGGCAGGAGAAGGAGGGGGAGTAGAGGGGAGGGGAGGAGGAGGGAGGCAGGGAGGACAGAAGGAGGAGGAGGAGGAGGAGGGAGGAAGGGGAGGGTAGGAGGAGGAGCAATGAGGGATGGATGAGAGGAGAGGAGGAGGAGGAGGAGTGGTTGGAGGGAGGTAGAGTAGTAGGAGAGCGAGGTGGTGGTGGGGAGGGAGGGGAGGAGGAGGTGTGGAGGGAGGAGGAGGAGGAGGAGGAGGGTGAGAGAGAGAGGGGAGGAGGAGGAGGATGGGGGGATGGAGGAAGGGAGGGAGGGAGGAGGAGGAGTAGGAGGGATGGAGGAGGAGGAGAAGGAGGAGTAGGAGGGAGGGAGAAAGGGTGGGAGGGGAGGAGGATAGGGTAGGTGGGTGAGGGAGGGAGGGGAGAGAGGAGCGAGGGAGGGAGAGGAGGAGGAGGAGGAGGAGGAGGAGGAGTGGAGGAGGGGGAGGAGGAGGAGGAGTGGAGGGATGGGAGGAGGAGAGGAGAGGAGAGGAGGGGAGGGAAGAGAGGGGTGAGGAGGAGAAGGTGGAGGAGGAGAGGGGAGGAGGGAGGAAGGAAAAGGAGTAGTAGGAAGGGAGGGGAGGGGAGGGAGGGAGAGGCGGAGGAGGGGAGCGGAGCGGAGGAGGTGGAGGGAGGGAGAGAGGAGGGGGAGGAGGTGGAGGAAGGGAGGGAGGGAGGTGGGGGAGGAGGACCAGGGAATGGAGGGAGAGGAGGAGGAGGAGGAGGAGGGGGAGGGAGAGGAGGGTAGGGTCAGGAGGAGGAGGAGGAGGAGGAGGAGGAGGGAGGAGTGGAGTCTAGGGGAGGAGGGGGAGGTGGAGGAGAGGGGAGAGGAGGAGAGAGGAAGAGGGAGATGAGGAAGATAGGGGAGGGAGGGAGAGGGAGAAGAGGAGTAGGGGATCGAGGGCTGGAGGGGGGTTAGGGTAAGGGCAGAAGGAGGAGGAGGAGGGGGATGGTGAGGGGAGGAGAAGAGGGGAGGAGGAGGAGGGGGATGGTGAGGGGAGGTGTTGTGTAACCAGCTCCAAAAATAGAAGAGAAGAGATATGAACGCCTTAGAAATAAGCCACTTCGAGGGGGAAACCTCCAATACATTACATAAATGAACAATTCTTGGATGATACAAATGAACAAAACCTCCTTCTATATATAGGAGTCCATGGGCCACAATATAATCCTAGTGGGGCCATAATGTAATCTTAGCCGACCTAACAATAATAATGTAAGGGCACAATAATAACAATATGGGGGTTACAGGGGTACAATAATAACAATAAGGGGGGCTACACTAACATAATAAGGGGCTACACTATTAATATAGGGATTTAACATGCCCCTCTCCTTCAAACAAGTGTTGTCCTCAATGCTTGATTATTTCTTGATGCTTCTGTATAAAATTCTCATCCTCCCATGTGAAATATTCTACAGGAAAGTTCTTCCACTTGCTGAGATACTCTGAAATTGATCGTACTTTTCGAGTTCTTGTTTCTATGACTTTTTCATAACTTCTTTCGATGTCATGTTGATCTTCTTGTTGTTTCATTAGATTCTGCACCAAAGTTGGGTTATCCTTTGAGAGTTGGAGAACTTGTTGTTGATGCTCGATGTGATCTTCCACTAATTTATCATCCATATTTGCTATTATTTGATCCTTCAAACCATCCAACTTAACCTCCATTTCTGCTTTTAAACCATCTATTTCATCTTCAATTGCTCTTCGTAAGATTGAAAATTGTTGCACTTGGTACCTTAATTTTGATATCTCATATTGCAATTCTTCCTCCTCATGCGTCATGGTATAGCTTTCTGAGGGATGAATGGGTATGGAATTATTTTTTGGAGGCATAATAGAACCCATTGCTGACAAAAATTCTTCAATATGCCCTTGGAATCAATTCAACTTGATTCTTCAAACAAGACTTATGCAAAACAATACACACCTTTTACTTGCTTCGAGGAGCTCGATATTGAAATTGAATTATCTCTGTAATTGAAAATCTTCAATATCTGAAATTCAGCCCTGTAGTAGCCCTCTAAAGCTTATTTCAAATGCAATAGGTCTGATCTAATTTGGATCCTCCAAGACAAATTTGTGTCCAATCGCCCACAATGACCTAATTCTGGACTGGTTCAGTAGAGCACACTTGTAGAACCTGCCACGTGTCACTGTTTTGTCCTTTGTCTCTGAAATTGATAGCCAAGAAACTACAGGCTGTGTACTTGCGACCACTTTTGACGGCACTCCAATCCAATCTCCAGAGAGAGAGTTATTGAACTTTTCCCACGATCACCTCTTTGAGATGAAATTCAGGAGCCTGAAAAAGCACTACCTTCCACAGATCATATCTCCAAAAATATTGCGAACCAAGCTCTGACATTTTTTTATGAATTTCCTCAGGATTTCAGCTTCGCACCATACAAATTTCAGATTCTAAAACTTCATAGAAAAAAAATTATAGCGAAAATTCCACGATGACCTGTTTAGGAGCTTGAAAAAATACCTAACTTCCACAGATGATATCTCCGAAAATATTGCGAACCAAGCTCTGAAATTTTTACACAATCTTCCTCAAGATTTCAGCTTCGCACCCTAAAACTTTCAGCTTCTGAAACTTCGTAGAAAAAAAGTTATAGCGAATATTCCACGATGACCTGTTTGGAACAGCGAAACCCTAGAATCCCAAGCTCTGATACCAAATGTTGTGTAACCAGCTTCAAAAATAGAAGAGAAGAGATATGAATGCCTTAGAAATAAGCCACTTCGAGGGGGCAACCTCCAATACATTACATAAATGAACAATTCTTGGATGATACAAATGAACAAAACCTCCTTCTATATATAGGAGTCCATGGGGCCACAATATAATCCCAGTGGGGCCACAATGTAATCCTAGCCGACCTAACAATAATAATGTAAGGGCACAATAATAACAATATGGGGGTTACAGGGGTACAATAATAACAACAAGGGGGGCTACACTAACATAATAAGGGGCTATACTATTAATATAGGGACTTAACAGGAGGTGAGGAGGGGAGGAGGAGGAGGAGTCTGAGGGGGGGAGGACGAGGAGGAGGAGGAGGAAGAGCAGGGGGAGGGAGGGAGGAAAGGGTAGGAGAGGGAGGAAGAGGAGAAGGGAGAAGAGGAGGGCAGGGAAGGAGGCATGTGATGGGGATGAGAATGCAAAGGAGGAGGAGGAGGAGAGGGGAGGAGGAGGAGGAGGAGGAGAAGAACGAGTTAGGGGAGGAGGACAGGGGAGGAGGAGGAGGAGGAGTAGTGGAGGGAGTGAGGGAGGGGATGAGGAGGAGGAGGAGGAGCAAGGGATGGTGGGAGAGGATTAGGAGGAGAATGGGGAGGGAGGGAGTGTAGTATAGCGTCGCAAGGAGGAGAATTGAGGAGAGGATATTAGGGGAGGAGGAGGAGGAGGAGGACAAGGAAATGGATGAGGATGAGGACGATGACAAATATGAGGATGAGGAGAGGGGAGGGATGGAGAGGAAGAGGAGGAGAAGGGGGAGGGAGTGAGGGGAGGGTAGGAGAGGGAGGAGGAGTATGGGAGAGGGAGGAGAGGGGAGGATCAGGGAGGATAGGGATGGAGGGAGTAAGGGATGGGAGGAAGAGAAGGGAGGGGAGGAGAGGAGAAGGGAGGAGGATGACAGAGGGAGGGAGGGACGGATGACAGGATGATAGAGAGGGAGATACAGAGGGATAATTGGGGAGGGATATAGGGAAGGATAGGGGAGGGAGGAAGGGAGGAGGAGAGAGAGAGGGAGAACGGGAGATGGAGAGAGAGAGAGAGAGAGAGAGAGAGAGAGGGAGAGAGGGAAGGGGAAGGAGGAGGGTAGGGTAGGTGAGGGAGAGAGAGAGAGTTGGAGCAAGAGAGAGAAGGAGAGATATGGAGGGGAGGGGAGGGAAGGAGGATGAGAGAGAGGTAGAAGGCGAGAGGGAGGTAGGGAGAGAGGGATGTCGAGGGAGGAAGGGAGGAGAACAGTGAGAGAGGGAGAAAGGGGGAGGGAGAGAGGGAATGGGAGTGAGGAAGGGAGGAGTATAGAGAGGGGGAGAGAGAGAGAGACTGAGGGAGAGAGGAGAGGGGATGGGAAGAAGGGAAGAGAAGAGAGTGAGAGAGAGGGAGAGAGGAGGAGGAAGACATGGAGGAGGAGAGAGAGGGGAGGGGAGTGGGATGGAGAGAGAGAAGGATAGGGAGAGAAATAGGGAGAGAGGGGGAATTTTAGCCCAATGGAAGGTGATAGGGTGAGGGAAAGGGAGAGGGAGAGCCAAATGGAGAGGGAGATAGAGAGGAATAAGGGCAGAGGGAGAGAGGGAATGAGGAGAAATAGAGGGGAGGGGGTAGGGGAGTGGAGGGGTTGAGGGAGTGGAGGGAGGGAGGTGGAGTGAGAGAAAGCGATAGAGGAAGAGGAGGAGGAGGAGGAGAGAGAGGGGAGGGAGAGAGAGAACGATGGAAAAAGAGAGACAAAGGGAGACAGGGGGCATATTATGCCAATGAATGGTGAGAGGGTGAGGGAAAGGTAGAGGGAGAGGCAAATGGAGAGGGAGATAGAGAGGGAGAAGGGGGGAGGTAGAGAGGGAAGGAGGAGAGAGAGAGGGGAGGGGGGTAGGGGAGTGGAAGGGGTGAGGGAGTGGATGGAGAGAGAAGAGAGAGAGAGAAAGGAAGAGGAGGAGGAGGAGAGAGACGGCAGGGAGAGAGAGGGCAATGGAGAGAGAGAGAAAGAGGGAGAGAAGGGACATACTATACCAATTAATGGTGAGAGGGTGAGGGAAAGGGAAAGGGAGATGAAAATGGAGAGGGAGATAGAGAGGGAGAAGACGGGAGGCATAGAGGGAAGGGAAGGGATGGAGGACAATGAGAGAGGAAGGGGAATGGGAAGGGGAGGTGGGAGGGGGGGAAGGATAGGGGATGAGAAGAGAGGAAGAGGAGGGGAGAGAGAGAGAGGGAGAGAGGGAGGAATGAAGGAAGAGAGAGAGAGAGAGAGGAGGAGGAGGATGTGAAGGGAGGCCAAGGGAGTGACAAATAGAGGGAGAGGGAAGGATATGGATGGTTAGGGAGGGGGAGATAGAGGGAGGGGGATAGGGTGAGAGAGAGAGACAGAGAGACAAAGAGAGAGAGATAGGATGAGGAGGGGGGCCCTCCCCTCTCTTTATCTACCTCACACTCCCTTCTCCTCCCTCTCTCTCTACCTCTTAGCATTTGCCTCCCTCCCTTACACTCCCTCTCTTCTCTGACTCTCTCTCCCTCCCTCCTCCTCCTCTTCACCCTCCCCTCCTCTCTCTCTCTCTCTCTCTCTCTCTCTCTCTCTCTCTCATCCTCCGCTCTCCTCCGCTCCCCTACAAGTCCATATATCCATAAATTTATATCTCAAGTAGTGAAACAAAATTTCAGACCATTTAACTATATAATATAAATTTATTCAACAATAATATTCACAAACTAATTTTTTAATTGTGATCCATTAAAAATAGATTCCTATAATAAACACCACCCTCGCGATTTTAGTGAACAAAGACCTAGTAATCTCAACCTATAGTGTTTAGGATTTCATAGTAAACAACACATGTTATTTCTATCTTTCAAAAGAATGTTTCCCCAAAAAGCCAAATGAGTTTTAATCAAGAAGTTATTCCCCTTTCAATTTTTTTAAACCAAGAACATTTGGTTTCCCAATATTACCATATAGAAAAATTGTGTATTAATATTCCAATGGAATTATTTTGTATTACCCATTTCGGCCAAACTTGGTAAAACTTGGTAACTATGCTCCAAAGTTGTTGAATTGGGCTATTTTCTCCTTTTGTGGAATTTAAGGAAGAAAGGCCTTATTGAATATGAATCACAAATTGAATCCGCTAGTCAATTAGCAACTACAATTTGCAATTACAAGCTAACAATAATCATGTACAGTCCCATGTCTTCAGATTAAAAAATAAAAAATAAGCGGTCACATTATTAAATATAATTTTTAATATTTTTATAAATAATATTTTACAAACTAAAAAAATAAGTGGTCACATTATTAAATATAATTTTTAACATTTTTATAAATAATATTTTAAAGTCTGAAACTTTTTATAACTAGTCATAATAAATTGAATAGTATAATGATTTTTAAAATTTTTAACATTTTAAATGGAATTATATGATGATGATGATGATAATGGTTACCATCCATTAAGACCAATGTGGCCTATCAGAACTTAACAGAGGAGAAAGAATCTAATTTTGATTCTTCAAAATCTTGTTTCTATGGTCAAAGAGAAGGGAAATAAGTGCTCCACGATCACTATATGTGGGTTGGCTTAATAGGTCAAGAAGATTGGAAGGGTGGCATATGGTAAGGAATTGAGAGCGAATGTGAGCAAGAGTATGGCAGTATAAAAGTAATTGATTTTCATCTTCCACCTGCTTATAATCATAAATCTAACAGATTCTATCGTTCCAAGGGGTCTTGGGAATAGACCACCGCCCAGTCTCACTCCGAAGCTCATGGGAATTAGTTCTTATCTTAGTGATGTTCATTTTATTCTTATTGTTGGAAAACACAGAGAGATAATTCTGATTATCAAGGGTGGGGTTGATCACTTCCTTATAGTATATTAGCTTCCTTTTACCCTCCAGCTCCTGATCCTCCCACAACTTGTCCTTAAACTTGGAGGTAATAGTATTTTTTATATTATCTTTTCCTCCCATATTGAGCTCCTCCTTAATTCCCCAATGGTTGAGCCAGGACAAGGCATCCTTATGCCACCCACACTTGAGGAAAATGTGAGGGTTTTGAGTATAGTCAGAAGAAATTTTAGGGAGCCTTTTTTATTGCATGTTGTCAAGCTTCTTATTATAAATCATATATCTAAATATAGATGTACTTTCAATGGGGGGCAAACCAGATTCAATAAAGAGGATAGGATACAGATTATTTCACTTGATCTTAAGTTTGTAGGTTATTAATTTATTTTGAATCATCTCAATCTTCCTCCATGACTCTCTAGATATACTACAACCCCAAACCTCACATATGTATAAGACAACAACAGTGACAATGGTCTTAAAGAGGAGCCTCTTTTTACTCCAAATGTAAATATCGACTGACTTACAATTGTTTTCAAGATCATAAAAAGCTTTCCAACGCCCAATAATCCTTTTCTCGATGTTATAATTCTAGTTGATATGATGAGGGAAGTCAATTCCCAAATACTAATAAGAAGAAACCTGCTATAAGCACTGGTTATTATACATGAAACTACCATCGGTGATATTTTTGGATTTAATGATCATGACTTTCGTGTTGTCGGTTTTAAGTGTCATACCCATATTAAATCAGTAGTCACAAAGAATATGGAGGTGCTTATCATGGTCATCGGCGTAGAGGAGAAGACTAATAAGAACACTAGCAATCTTAGTGCCCTTGCAACCCACTGATTCCAGACACTCCTCTAGCTTATCTATGTATATGAAAAAAAGGGTTGGGGATAGGGGACACCCTTGCTTAACTCCAACATTGCATTTAATATCTTTAGAACACCCATTTTTGGTATTAATCTTGGCAGTGATGACCTCGTAGAAATGGATCACATCAATCCTCATCTCATGAGGGACCATGATCTCTTTAAGTTTATCCCAAAATTTATCCCAAGGGACAGTTTCGAAAGCTTTTCTAAAGTCCACAAATCAACATAAGAGATCAAGTTTACTATTGCGACATTCCTCTACAATTATTTTAAGACTCACTAGATGGTCAATAGTTGAGTGATGTCTCCTAAAACCAGCTTGTCCTTTTGCTCTTTTTCCTTGGATTTCAAGCCAAAGGCAAAGCTTCTTCTCCAAAATGAACCCATAAACCTTGGTTAGGATATGGATAACCATAATTCTCTTGTAGTTGGATGGAACACTCTTTCCCCATTTTTAAATACAGGTACAATAAGGCTTTGCATCCAAATTCAAGGGAAGCCATGCGTTATAGCCATATTGAGAAGCCTGTGGAGATAAGGAATGATGATAGATCTTCCCATTTTAAGGATCTCAGCCTAGTGTCCTTAAATATCTTTATCTTTCCCATTAGCGATATTATTAATACCAGACTCAATGTCATCAAGAGAGAATAAATCCTCCTTAATTTGAGTGATTAAGGTGGTTGTCATAGTGTCTGGAGAGTCATACAAATTCTTAATATAGTTGTCCCAGATTTCTAAGGGGATAGAATGCTTATCTTTGGTTTTATGGACAAGAACATTTAGCCAAAAAAATTTTGGCATGACTATAGAAAGGTGGAGAAGATAATCTTGCCTTCTATTAACATATGATATTTTCTTCCTCTTGATGATATTTGTGTATATATTTATATTATATAGCTTAATGATTTCATTATGGGAATCTTTGATCTCTTTCCTCGCCATCTTGCAATATTTGCAATATCATGGATTCGAAGTTCTAATTGACTTATTAAATGAAATCTCATTATAAAACTTCCTAATCGTGTTGGAAAGGATAGTAGTGAAATGGTAATAAATTTGATCAATTTTATTATTATAATTCATGGGGCCTAAATCCCTCTCTAAATCCCTTAATAAGAGGTCGGTTTTACTTCTATCAAAGCGAATGTGTCTTTTTATTTCATTGGTCTCCTGTAGATGGGTGGTATGCATAGCAAGATTGAGGGATAGAGACAGAGGTCTGTGGTCAGAGTTAGGCTCGAATCCATTAAGAACCTAAAATTTTATGATCTGTTTGAGGACGAGGATGTTAGATATATCATAATCCACGACACTGCTACCCAGTGCATGGAAACATGTCATATGACCAGAGAGGGGCCACTTGTTAATACCATTACAAATAATTAAGTCCTGGGAACTGCAAAGTTTGACGAGCTCGGTGCCAAATAATTTCTTGATAATTTCTTCATATTTTCTCTTGAATTTATTAGCTAAGTTACTATCTTCATCAAGCCACAAGGGGTCAAGGTTAGATTTTTTTCTTAATGTAATGGCTAGGTTAGTAGAAGTTCTAGCATTAAAGTCTCTAAGTAAAAGGATATTACCATCATTTCTCAGGTTGAAGATGTATTTTTCTAAAGAATTGAAAGGAAAATTCTTGTACAGGTTGTTCTTCTTATATGATTTAGAGTTGATGGGAGTGAAATAGTAGATTGCAAGAAAGATCCTATTAGTGGTAGAATCATATATTTCAATCCAAATGTACTGATCGAAGGGGTTGATTTTAAAATAAGATGTAAAATACTATAAAATTGGTAATGTAAATTATTATTATAATAATTAAGGTTGAAAGTTATATACAATAATAATAATAATAATAATAATAATAATAATAATAATAAATGTTTTTCAGGAAGTTTTTATTTAGACATTGAATATTTAAATGTAATATGATTATGGAAATTTTGATAAAAATATATTTATTTATTCATTATTAAAATAGAAAGATGTTGTAGAGGGATGTCACAATGGGACAGTCATGAAGGACAATGGACAAGTGGACCAAGTCACCCATATTTTAAGATATCAAAATCCATAAAAAGACCAAGTCACCCATAGGTTATGATGTCAGAGAATCATGGTTATTGTGTTCAGGAAGTTATTATTTAGACTTTGAATAGTTAAATCTAATATGTTTATGGACATTTTAAAAAAAGATATTTATTTATTAATTATAAAATAAAAAGATGTTGTAGAGGGATGACAGAGTGAGTAAGTCACCATGAAGGAAAATCCACAAGAGGACCAAGTCACCCATAGTTTAATATGTCACAATCCACAAGAAGACCAAAGATGCCCATAGCTTAAGATGTCAGAGTGGGGAACCGAAAGTGAAGGACAAGCCATCATGGTTCTTGTGTTGTGCATCATCGAAATATTTAAATTACCATTTTAGTTATATATTATAAACTTAACACAAATATGCTAAACAACATAAATAAAAAATTATTATTTCAAATCAAAGTACAAATTTTCCAATTCAACAATCTTGTCGGCCTCTCCTTGCACCTTCTAGGGGAAATTGCTAGTTTAACAACTATCATCGTTATTTGAAAAACAAAATCCAATGTCAACTTACTAAAGTCTTAAAATTGAAATTTGATATATAAACTTTTGCCAACAATCATGTCCCTTAAACTAATTAAAAATAGTAATGTGCTTACTTACAATTTATCTAATATGAGGAGGCATTAGTTTCCCTATAATATCTTATATACAATTCAGATTTCAATTTAGTGTTATAAAATTTTATTTAGAATTCAGTTTTAGATTTAGTGTTTTCTTTTTTCTTTTTTCCCAAGAAAAAATCAACAACTTTCTATTAATAATTAATAAAAAGTTACATTTTGCAGATGTAATTAAGCATTCAATACACCCAATGGGCACGTGTGATCAAGCACACAATGTAGCAAGGCTACCCAAAAATTTACATATTGCCTATAGGGCTGGGATTTTCACACTTTCCTTTTCTCTTTCGAACGATCTTCCAAGTCCCTGAATGTAGGGAAGAAGGAACCAAGGCCAACTCATTGTTCCTCGTGGAGTTTTCTTTCTTGGAATCCGAGATTTCAAACACATGTGATATTTTATTCGCTCTTGAGCTTATATCAGACCGATCCCTAGATTTCGAAAGATCGACCATGGTTTGTGCCTGCTGAGGGATCACATTTGACCCAATTGGATCTTTTGCTTCATGATCTGGAACCCAGGATTTGCTGCAGCCTGATTGCTTTCGTTCAGAATGGGTATATCCCCTTCTTCTGTTTCTTTCTCTAGTCCACCTGAGGGGAATTTCCAACCTTTTGAAGCTTTCCCTGTCTTTTTTTTTTTTTTTTTTCTCTTCTACCATCAAGACATGTGTTTTGTAAATGACCAGTTTTCCTACATATTTTGCATCTAGATGCACTATTTTCATAATCAAGGTGTTGCTGCCATTTTTCCTGGTGATGGATCAAATGCATACTTTCAGGTAACCCTTTGCTAAGGTCCACCTCAATAGAGATTCGAGCGAAAGTGAAGATTCTCTCCACCAGGAATTGGATGTCTTCTTTTATGTATCTCCCTATACTATTTCCACTGCCTTCTAGTACCTGTTCATTCCAAAAATGAAGGAGGAGATTATACAGCCGTACCCAAAACGACATTCTGGTTATCTCCATCATATTTGCGTCAAAATCAGGGAACGAAGGTGTGATAAAGAGTTCGGTAGAACCCCACAACCATGATCCCACCTGGAGAATGATATCTCTGGATTCTGTAGAGGAGAACTTGAAAATAAAATACCCCTTGGAGCAGAGATGGATATCACAATCCATAGTCCAATTGGTGAAAATCCAATGGAAAAGCTCCATTGGTTTGGGCCAAAAATAGTTAAATCTGCAAATTATTGCCTGTGATTTGAATGTGGAGTGATATTCATCGATTTTTGATGCATTATTATTCAATTCTAGCATGCAGTTTAGTTGCTCCACAATGTATGGTTTGGGAGTATTCTCTATTGGTTAGGAAGTTGTTTCTACTGCATTTTCCCCCTGCAAAATGTTCCTGTACGAGACACCATTTGGGAAGCCAGCTTTGGCATTGTTGGCTCCCCTCATGGGTCCAGTTTTTATGTTCTATTTGGATCTAGTGGATGTTTTTCCTCCTAGAGTTCAACCTTTTAGCCTTAAATTCAGGACAATGGAAGAATTCTTCTAGATATGGTATTCTTTTAATTGGGCTTCTTCCTGTAGTACCTTCCATGAATATATCAGGATTTTTTTTGTGGATGGGAAACTAGTTGACACTTGGATATTGTGCTTCAGGTCTATTACAAATTCCACATCTTGTACTAAGAGTGTTCTTGATTTCCCATCTATATTTTTTATGCAAATATGAAAACTAATTTTCAGGGTATAGTCCCCAACTCGTGTGTCTGTGTTATATTTTTTAGTGCCAATCCCACCAAAAGATCATACGCTTTGTCTAGGGACATAAAGATGAGAATCGAGGAGAGCCCACAGGTGGGTCTAACCTCACCCCATTACCTTAATCTATGCCGCAGAGGTAACCAGTGAGGCTTTACGCCCCATGTTGCCATCGTCAAGAGCGAGAACCCTAGTCTTCATATATACAGATGTAATCAATAAAACCATAGCAACATGCAATAAATTCAAAAATCAGGGATAATTTTACCCATTTTAGGCATAACTTGAGTAACCCGATTTACCAAGAAGATAGAGCGAGAATCCCCTCTACGATCCCCTAGTGCCCTGTAGGCCCTCTGCACAGAGAACCTGCCTCCAAGTCGTTGCCGAAAATTGGAGCCTCTATTGTCGTCCCTCCATTGAGATCCATCCACAACACCCCCAAGTCACCATTCTCTGTCTTTGTCATATTTCCATAGATAAATTCTTCCTTTTCCCCTCCCCTACCATCGAAAAGCTTCTGCCAAGTTCTCGGAGAAGTCGCTTCTGTGACTCCTTGCTTCTAGCGTCTGCAATATGCTAGATATTGGCCCTTATTCTACCGCCGCCATCTCCTGAGATCCGAATCAGACTAGATCAATCCACCATTCTTCCCTATTGTACACCTTTGATGAGACGCCGCCACGTAGCTGTAGCCCCATGACCTTCAAGCCCTAACACCTCACCTCTTCATCTTCAGAAAAATCGGATCAATTTATAGCACCTAACAATTAGTTGATATAGTGTTTTGTTACTTATATAATTATTCAAATTATACATTTTAATAATATCAAAATAAATATATAATTTATATAATATATTTTATAAGTAAATTATAAATTAAATTTATATAAAATAATATTATAAAAATATTTAGTAATTTACTATCAACATTTTGAACATAAATACCTATTTTAATAATAAAAATTTACACAAATATATTAACAACTAATAAGTCATAGTAAAACTAATTTACCATTGGATAATTATAATTAGGAAAAAGTTTCTAATTTACATGCTTCAGGTGATATAAATTATGTATATTATCATATAAATTATATCTACATAATTTATAAGTTATTAATAAATATTTTTGTTATTATGCTAATTATTATTTTTAGTTATGTGAAATTTTATAAAATAATCTAAATTTAAATTAAACTATAATAATACCTATTTATTTATTCAGATTTTAATTCTTAATATATTATATTTTATTGCATAATTATCATACTCTTATTTACAATAGAAAATTATTTTTAGAGATTTCCTGAATAATACTATGTAATATGTGTAATCCATCCAAAGTTTTGGATGATAACTCCATACATCTTCAGGGACCAAAGATAGTCTCCAATCACAAATAGAAAATTAATTTATATTTATTATATAAACATCACTAATTATTATATTAAATTATAATTATTATATTATTTTTTTCTTTTTAAAAAGATAAATAAGATTATTTATAACTTCCATGCTAATAACCCAAATATTATAAAATACCTTAAAATTTATATTATTTCTCTATTAGCACCATATTATTTATAAATTGTTAACATATTATATTTCTTTATATGTAAATATTTCATTCTTATTTATACAATAATTTATATGAATAAATTATATTTACTATATAAAAAATTAATATTTATTTAAAACTTTTCTATAATATTATTGATGATTATGATGATGATGATGATGTAGCAGAATCGCCATTATGGTTCATTGGAGCTTAAGAGAGTAAGAGATTAATTGAGACTTACTAAAATTTTATTTCTATAATAAAAAAGAAGAGATAAAATATTTTCTAAATCTCTATAATTATGTTCACTTAACAAGTCAAGAAAGTTTGTAATATGACAAATCTAAATTATTTTTCTATAATGGTATACAAAATTTAATTTTAGGAGTTATATATGAGTAAAAAAAATTGTGTACCTTCTTAAAATTCTTATTTTTGTTTACATACAAGTTTTTTATTTGAAATTTGCTATATATATTTCATTTGTTTTTTAAATATATTTTTATACATAAAATTAGATGTTTATTGTGTTTTTTTTTTAACATAGTTATTTTAGAGTAAATTGTAGTTAAATAATATAATGTATTTTCACATTTTTTATTTCAAATATATATATATATATATATATATATATATATATATTGTTAATTATTTTTATGTTCATAACAGTGCTTCAAATTTTTAATTTAATTATCAATAACTATTAAGTAAATAATATGAATTTAACCTCTAGGAAATATTTTAGGACATCCTTAGTAACATATAGAAATCCAAGATTGAGGTTTATCTCTAAAGTGGTAATGTCATTTTTTTTCTTTTTAATTAAATTGATTACTTAAAATAAGGTCATATGAACAAATGCCATATAAAGTGACTTTTGATGAAAATGATTTTTGGGGTCTATTGTTTTCAATATTTTTATTGGGCTTGATTTTGGACCTATCGGTTATGGGTGCACAATCAACCTTTAATACTCAATGTTGTGCTTCTTTCACCAAGAACATTATCTTCGCATGCATGGTCCTCGCATGAAATTCCACACCAAAAATTCAAAACTACAGGGTCCTAAGAGTCAACAATGCAATGTAGTGTTTTAAAAAAACTCATGGGTTGAAAGAGAGAAAGCACCATAGTGACTTCTGTCATGTTGCAGGTAGCGTTATTCCTCATTCTCTTTGGTTAATACCAAATTTCAACATCGCATATTTCACTCCTTTTCTCATGTCTCCACACCCTCTCGTGTAGAATCGATCATCTCCATGCAATGTTAATTTCTAAATACTCTTAAATCACAGTCTTATTTGTACTTCCAAGTGAATTATGATCGTTCCCTTGTAAACAAAGCTTTCAACTTAGGTTCATTTAATTTTCAATTGGAACTTGAAGTGACCATCATTTAATCGTTTTATTCTCCTCCTCTGAGCCTTGCAACACATGTGAAACTCAAAATTCATGTCGTGCATATATACCAAATATTCATACGATAATAATATAACACATATATAAAAACACATAGGAATAATTTATTAAAAAATACAAAATTACTTCTCATGGCCTCTCTATCTTGACGGGCCTTCTCTTCATTTGATGGTAATTTTCTCCAATCCTCAAAGGATATATTTATAGAGGAAATTAAATTTCCATATATCACTATGACTCCATGATTTTCTTTATAAATATTTCAACATAATCTCTACAAGTGTTCACTATCAATAGAAACTAGGAAAAATCATTGCATTCAAGGAAACTTTATCCTCATGGTCATGTCCACTTTCTAGAAGCTCATATTTTTTTGTTGATTTTATAGAGGTTGGGTTGATGCTCATGCATCAGACTCCCAAGGTACAAAAATTT
Source organism: Pinus albicaulis (assembly GCA_034641835.2). Classification (NCBI taxonomy): domain Eukaryota; kingdom Viridiplantae; phylum Streptophyta; class Pinopsida; order Pinales; family Pinaceae; genus Pinus; species Pinus albicaulis. The sequence goes on along the minus strand of CM076582.1, from coordinate 433,763,902 downwards.
AGGATCACATGTTCATATGCATTTGGTTTTCTTGTAACATCTTTAATTCGTGAGCTGCAACACACCTCTGTAGTAACAAGTTTCCACCTTCCCACATGATACCCCCTATCAAATCTTCCTACCAGTAGTAGCTGGTGATCATATTAGGGGGCTAAAGCTCCCTTCTAGTGGGTGTTGGTAAACGAGATTAGGGTGTTGCAGCTCCCTTCCAGTAGGAAATGGAGAGAAAGTGAAGGTTGTAGCCTTCAACAGGTTGGTTCTTACACGTTGTTATGAGTCTGCTCCAATACAAGAATGTAAGAGGTTTTACATAATAATAATATTGAAGAATGAGAGGACAACAATGATAGTTTTATTCAACATTGGGTTTCCACCTTAAATCCTGGTGTTCATATGTGTTTCTTATTTTTTATTGTTTAATGTATTCTTACTTCACATGTTTACTACTTATCAAATGTCTGATCAATCACTGATGCACTCGTTTAAGTCAAGTAAATGAAGATTTATCTAAATGATATGTTTACTAGGTATGTGCTAGTTTCCTTAATAAAAATTGCATACATACGCTAGTTTTATTTAGTCAAGTCACGCACAAAATTCATAAAAGAAAAATAAAAGTTTGCATGAGTTTTTAAAGTACTGATTCCCCCCCTCCCCCCACCCCCCCACCCCTCTTAGTATTTTTCCGAGAAATTGGTATCAGATAAGATCCTTGAGAAGAATCTTTATCACTTAAAGGAATACCTGCCAAGATGAGCAATCAATACACAACATCACCTATCTGACCAGCACCTTTGAACGAATGTAATTTAATTTTCTGGAAGACAAGAATAATATCCCATCTAGAGCCTCTTGGATCAGATGTGTGGGCACTTTTTGAAGGAGGTTACCAATATCCAGCTATAGTTCCCACAGATGCAACCGAAAATAACAAATATGAAACCAATGCAAAAGTTTTCAATGCGTTATTGGGAAGCCTGAAAAAATAAAAAAATTTAAAAGCTATGCGGCTAAATTCAACAAAGGAAATAAGGGACAGGATCATCGAGAGCTATGAAGGTGATGACAAGGTAAAAAGTGTTAATCTCCAAAATCTTAGAATTCAATATGAAATTCTCAAGATTCCTAATGATGAAAGTATTGTTTACAAATAGATGAGATTGTGAATCGTATGAGAGACCTTGGTGAAGATATAAAAGACCCAAGTTTAGTATAGAAAATGTTAAGATTTGTAACTCCTAAAATCGATTCAAAAGTGTCTACTGTTGAGTTACAAAATGGGTATGTCTTTACTACTAAGTTCATCATCGTTTTCCTTGATTCTTATCTTTTTCATATCTTAATGCATTAATCTATTGAGGAATTATGGTAATAAATGAAGGAATTGTTTGCAGTTACGATTTAGCTAAATCTTACCCTTTTCTATGTAGGAAAGTGACAAAGGAACGATTGTTGTTCCCTGACGTTGGGACAGAAGAACCCGACAAGTAAAGGAAGGAACGCGTCGGTTGCGGACAAGGCTGAGAACAAATCAAAGGGATCAGCGTGGAATAGAAAAGATGTCTTAAGTTAGAAATCGGTTACGAATCCCTCAAGATCGGGAGATCCTAAGGGATCACATTTACTATCTACTGTTTACCCTTTCGGATTATTAAAGAAAGTGATTGTAGGAAGAAAGGGAGAACCTCTGTTATTTTTCAAGTTGTAAGTTTAATTATAGATTGCATCGTTGGAGAAAGGGATTATACTGTAATGTTAATCAAGTTCGATGATTAATATATAATTGAAGTTTCAGTGCTCTCGCATTATCTGAAGTAATTTCGCAGTGCTCGCTGACGGCTAAGGGCCCTGCCTCTGGTGAAGTTAACTGCTTCCTTGTGTTATATTTATGATTCTGTTAGAGTCGGTTTGGTTGATAAATCCTTGTTTCTGTGAGTTTATTTCATTAGCTATCATTACTTTCTTATATAAAAATAATATATGTTCTGTGCTAATGTACATCATTATCATTTGATCTAAGTTTGTTCATTACAATGCAAATCATCTGAACAATGCATTGTATTGATTTAATCATCTGCAAGAGTTTGATTATTTCTATTAGACTCTCATAAGTGATAGCATTCCTATCTTCAATGCTGTGTAGAGATTCAATATAGTTTAGATTGAATCAGATAAGTAGAGGTGAGTTATTGTCACTATTCTCTCGGCTGATGATGTTATTGCTTGAATTGTTATAAGGTTTGATTTCAGTGGAAGATTGAGCTTTAATATTCCTTTTAATAATTGAAATTGGCGTTTATTAAATGCTTCCATTTATTCTTGTGTCAAGATCTGCACTACAATTTAGGAAACATTACTCTCTGAATTAATAGCATCCACATACTGTGTACACTCTTGAAATAAGAGGACTTGCCTAGATTGATGATTAATGTGGGATAATTAGGAGTTCTAAAAGGCACATTTTGTCACCCAAAATTTTGGCTCCATTGCCAGGGAGAGTATAGCCATTTACAAAGAGTGATGTATATCTGATAATTGTTGTTGAGGAAGAACTGGATATTGAAAATGAAAGGTAAGAACCTACGTAATGAGCGAGTAAAGTGCTTGCTCCTCTGCCTGCTTTTCAGCACAATTACATAAAAGTGAAGTAGGTGTTTGATGCTTGAGAGAGAATTGGGTATTAAAAACGGAAGGTAAGAACCTGCGTATAGAGCAAGTAGAATGCCTTCTCCCCCGCCCGCTTTCCAGGTGAATTGTTAGGAACATAAGGTAGAAATAAACATTTGATTTTTTTGCATGAATGACTAAGAAACCTGATAAGGGAAAAATTATTCCTCCAAAACCTCAAAAATATAAGGGACCGGTGACCCTTGGATGATCAACTTTTATTGACGAAATATTAAGAAAAGCTGAGTCTCAGTCATCAGTAGGACCCCGAATTATTGCTGCCAAATGTTCTATTGACTTCCTTCAAACTGCAGAATCACCATATTTAGCTAACGCTGAGATTCATAGCCAAACTAAAAGGGCTGAGCAGAGTTTTCAAGATACTGAGAACATACAAGCCTACCCTCCACAAGAAGGAAATTCTTGCAACCTCCGTGAAGGAGAAGGAGAAACAGGTAAGTCTGAAATTGAATTACCAAAACCTGGATCTCCTGAAATAGTGACTGTGCAAAGGATACCCAGTCTTTTGGACCAAGGTAGTGCTATTAAAACTTTTCCAGCCTCCGGTAGACATCTTAGGAAAAACTCTCCAGCTTCGGAGATCCCAGGCGGATATTGGCATATTTTTAACCAAATGGCTTATAACCAGTAAACTAAAACTTCTAAATTGAAATACCTTATTGTTGACATAGCTGTCATTTCTCCCATGAAGGTTATCCGATTACAGAACATTCCTACCTTTCATGGGCTAACTTCAGAATATCCCGATGCATTTCTTTTTGAGTTTGATGTCTTATGCAGGGGTTATGATTACACTACTGATCCCAAGAAACTGAAGCTATTCCCCTCTAATTTTAAGGGAGTAGCTCTGCGTTGGTTCATGGGACTTGTTGGAGGCACCATCAATGATTGGGACCAAATGAAAACATCTTTCCTTAAAAAATACCAAGAATACTGCCGAACTAAAGAACTGAAAGATGAAATCTTTCAAATGGTAGCCAAGCCTAGCAAAACTTTGGAAGAATATGTAGAATTTTTCTAATATAATCTGCAAGGATCTCCTGATACAAATCTACCTGATAATGTTCTAAAAACCATGCTGATTAGAGGTATAAAAGACCAATGTGTAGAGACACTAAATATAATGGGTAAAGGTGATATTTATCAAGAAAGTTATAACGATATTGTAAATTTGTGCATCAAGTGTTCCAGGGGCAGTTCGAGGCTGAAACCAGTCAGACGTGACACAAAACTCAGAGACAGTAAAGCTACAGGAGAAAGCGTTACATGAAGTGAAATAAGAAATTTTTTAGAGGATCTAAAGACAGATATCCTGGGGACTCTGATAACAAAATTGGATGTCATGCAAGCTAAGAAAAAGTAGGCTATAGCAGAACAAAACTTGGCTATTTTCTGCCCCCGCTGCAGACAAAAGTACAGCCATAAACAATTCCCTCTAGATGCGATACGAACATGCGCTATATGCACTAAAGAGCATGCCACAGAAAGCTGCCCATCACTCCCAGGTTTAAAATCAGTCTTAAAGGAAGCGGAAGAAGATGTATAACCAACATATCTATTGAACCAGCATCGCTAATGGCAAGCACGTCAGACAAGTATGCCTATCGATCCATCTTCACTTTTTCCTTCCTCGCAATATAATTCTCAGCAATATTTAGGGGCAACATGGCAGAATCAGCCATCATTTTTGCCACCTCAAGCATTTTTTATGCCACCATGGCCTAATCAATCAAATCCAAATAAAAATAGTTCACAAAATTTCCCTTACCCACCACCATTCTGGCAGAACAACACTTATTCTTCCCAATGGTCTCCTTCTACTTCACAAAATCAGAACTGGAAATCAAATTGGCAAAGAGCTACAAACCAGCCTATGGGAATAGTCCCTCTGCCTCAACCAACTTTACCAGCACCTTACACATTGCAACAGAACCCAGAATCCAATCTACGACCACAACTCCTAGCCCAACCCAACCCAAATCCCAACAATAGACCGGTCCAATCCGTACAAATTATGGAAGGACCAGAGCCATAAACTGAGTTGAGGGAGTGTAAAGAACTGAAATTAAGATCGAACGGATAATTGAATTGGAGAAGGATAAAAATATACAATTAGAAGATCGGTTACCTATGGAACAAACACCTCAAATGGAGAATACGAGTAGACATAAAAGCCACGATCAAACTATTACCTCTTCTCCACCATTCCCAGAGAGATTGATTATACCCCGCTCAATAGAATATCCTGATTTTGATCTTCTGGGAGAATTAAAAAATTTGTGCGTGAAAATACCTCTCCTCCAGGCTATTTAGGGCATTCCAATTTATGCAAAAACTATTAAGGAATTGTGTATGAAAAGGCCAAAGAGGAAAATAAAAACAACCCCAACTGTCCACGTAGTTGGAACTTTGTCTGATTTATTATCAGGCAGAGAAACACTGGTAAAATATGAGGACCCAAGAAACCCTATAGTCATGGTACAAATAAATGGATGTTCCTTCCCTAATGCATTAGTTGATTTAGGAGCAAACATTAATATTCTCACAACAACAACCTATCAATAACTTGGCATTACAACCTTGGATCCAACCACGACCTTGTTGGAATTGGCTGACCGATTGGTTTTCAAACCAAAAGGGACATTACAAGATGTAATGGTGTCTATATATTCTTGGGAATACCCAGCAGATTTCTTGATCATCAATCCTAGAAACCGACTAGATGGACATCCTTTAATATTAGGAATGCCTTGGCTAGGAACTTTTGATGCTTATATCAGCTGCCAGACAAGAAGTATGACTATAACCAGGGGAAATGATGTGAAAAATTTAGCTTTATACCCCCTTGCTTAGCCAAGCTTGACTATTATGAAAACCAGGAAATAACCTGCAACATACTTCACGGAAAATATTCGGTCACCATTAACTGTGGTAGATGCCATTGAATTCAAAAACCAAACTGAAGACGATATTATTAATACTTTTATCAATCATCCTACCACAGTATCCAATTTGAAATGCCATATGATCAAATCAGTCCTTGACAATGAAATCGAAGAAAATCCCCTGAGAGAAATCAATAACAAAACAATCCCTACAACCACTGTTAATAATAGCAAACCTATCAGAATCGATCCAGGGAAAATCCTAAACATTAACAATAATCTAAGTGATGATCGGCAACAAAAAATTACTCAAATTCTTAGGAAAAAAAAAAAGGCTTTTTCTTCGGACTACTTAGATATGAAAGGGATCGACCCTTAGCTATGCATGCATCACATCCACACTGAGAAAGATACCAAAACAATTCGACAACCTCAGCGTATATTAAAACCTCACCTGAAAGACATTGTTAAAGAAGAACTTCAAAAACTGTTAGATGTCAATTTTATTTATCCTATATCTGAGAGTAAATGGGTTTCTCCATTAGTCGTGGTTCCCAAAAATAATGGTAAATGGAGAATATGCGTTGACTATAGAGAACTCAAGAAGGAAACACAAAAATACCACTTTCCCCTTCCATTTATTGATCAGGTCATAGATACACTGGCAGGGAAGAAATTTTTCTCTTTCCTGGATGGATTCAGCGGCTATAACCAAATTCAAACTGCCCCTGAAGACCAAGATATGACTACCTTTACCTGTCTGTGGGGAACATTTGCCTACACGGTATTACTTTTTGGATCGTGTAATGCACCTACCACATTCCAATGAGACATACTCAGTATTTTCGTAGATTTGATAAATGAAGGATTGGAAGTATACATGGATGATTTCACACCCTATGGAGATGACTTTGAGCAATCATTACAAACTTTGGAAAAAGTTCTGGAATAGTGTATTGCTGCCAGCCTATGTTTAAGTCATGAAAAGTTCCATATGATGATGACAGAAGGCCTGATCTTGGGTCATTACATTTCAGCAGCTGGAATTCAGGTAGATCCGGAAAAAATACGGGTAATTCTCTTACTGGATACCCCCTGCACACAAACAGAGGTATGCATTTTTCTGGGATTTGATGGATATTATCGTAGATTTATCAAGAATTTTTCATGAATTCCTGCACCATTATATGCCTTAACAGGAGACAGTGACTTCATATGGACTGAAAAATGTGAGACTGCATTTATAGATCTAAAACAACTAGTATCAACATCACCAGTTCTATGAGGATCGAACTGGGATATACCATTCCAAATTTCAGCAGATGCATCAGACATAGCCATTGGAGCAATTCTTATCCAAGAAGAAGAAAATAAATCCTATGCTATATATTACATTAGCAAAAACTTATCCATCATTGAATTGAATTACACAGTAACAAAGAAGGAGTTTTTAGTTCTTATTTATGCTATTAACAAATTCAGACATTATATAACAGGATACTCCCCATATCATCTAGTGTTTGGAAAAGAACCTATCTTCCCAATAGAATTTGGAATTCAGACATTGAGGATAGCTCAAGAAGTAGGATTGGACTTGAATTAAGCACAGATCAACAGGTTACGTCAAATCAATGAATTGGATGAAATATGTCTATCAGCTCTTCAACATACAACACTAATCCAACAACAAAGAGAGAAATGGTATGATGCCCTCATTAAGAAGAAGGTCTTCCATGAAGGTGATTGGGAACTTTTGTATGATTCTAGGTTCTAGGATTTCCCGGGAAAACTCCAGACTAGGTGGTTAGGCCCCTATGAGATACAAGAGGTGCATGATAATGACACCCTTACATTAGCCACCATTGATGGGTCTGGTTACTATTTTAAAGTAAACGGACATTGAGTATGCCTCTATCACAAACTTCTTACAAGGGAATTCTTTTACCAACAGATACAAGAAGATTCCACAATACAAATTCTTGTTAAGGAGGTAAACCCTTTCACAACGCTAGTCCAGTGAAGAAATGTACTTTTTCTTGAAACTTGTACATAAATTTACCTTTCTGTTTGATTGGATTTTCTTGTACATTAGTTTTTTTCTCTTTTCTTTCTCTATTTTCCCTTGTTGTTCCCTACAGGGAATGACTGTTGTTCCCTACAGGGAACAACAATTTATGTGTGTATTTCGCTTTGTTGTTCGCTACAGGGAACATCAATTTTCGTGTGAATTTTGTGTTGCTGTTCCCTACAGGGAACAACATTTTTTCTGTATAGCTTGCTTTGCTGTTCCTTAAAGGGAACAGTTGTTGTTCCCTATAAGGAACAACAATTTTTGAATGCGTTTTATTTTGCTGTTCCCTATAAGGAACAACACATTTTTTTATTTTTTTATTTTTTTTACTTTTGTTGTTCCTTACAGGGAGCAACTGTTTTTCCCTTTAAGGAACAACACATTTTTTTATTATTTTCTTTTGCTGTTCCTTACAGGGAACAACTGCTCTTCCCTTTAAGGAACAACACTTTTTGTGTGGGTTTTTCTTTTGCTATTTCTTTCAAAGAACAACACTTTGTGAATATTTTTTAGAACACCCTCTTTCTCTTCCTTGTATATCATTCCCTAGACCACCCCGGTTTCATTCTTGGCATTTAAAGACAACAAATATGGAGGTCTAGTGGAACAGGAAAATACCGTGAATATTATCATCTTTAACAAGATTGCTTTATGATGATACAAAGAAAAAGAAAAGGAAACAATTATCTATCTCACTTTACTATCCTTATTTCCATTATAAATTAAACTGGTTGAGTATCTATACCATGTTGGTTCCCCCTTGCTTGTATAACTCTCTCTACATATTATCAATAAGATTATGGGTATATTTTTTTATATATTGATATGTCAAACTTCTTCCGCCATCCCTACTCTTAAGGAGTGATGAACCACCCTGTATGTATAAAATGGGGATTAAAATAAAAAAAGAAAAAAAGAAAAAAGAAATATATATATATATATATAGATTCACTAACACTTTTATGATTTTTTCAGATGGAGGATAGGGAGTCTCATCACAAGCCAACCTACCATGATCATAAGGAAGAAGTGAAGTGGAATTCCCACTATGGCCACCACACCAGGGATATGATCCAATGGATGCAATAAAAATCCTTGGGAACAGGAGGTCTCATCACGAGCCGGCCTGACCACTTTCGCTACTTCCCAGTGAATGGAAATGTGTTCATCTGGTCACCTAGCCAGCACATTGGTCTCTATTATGGACATCATAAGACACTTCCCCAATTATACATAGAGGATCATGGTTCCCAAGGGTTAAAACACAAGTTTTTCGAGGCTATGAATGCCTGCGGGCAACAGAAGCTCTGCTGATCGTATTGAAGCTTTATTTTACATCAATAACTATTATAATACCCTCTTCTTATAAACATTTTTAGGTAGAGATTATGGTCCTAACATACCTTGAACCTTTATGCATGAATATTTTTTTTTTAAATCAATCACAACTATTTAAAGTGGAATAACAGCACTGAAGTGTTATTACCTATGTTGTCCCTTTTCCTTTATCATATCACATCACGACAGCCTATCATTTATTCATAATTATTGGTACAAGCCTTGATTTCACCACCCCCATATCCTTTATGATCCTGTCATTAATAAGCGTTATTTGCCAATCCATTACCCTTGTACTTCATCGCCAGTGCCTTACCCTTTTCATTTATTCGGTCGTAGGCGACCTATCAATTCGAAGGGGGCCGGGACCTCCCATGTACTTATGAATGCACTGTCATTTTCTCATTGGATTTTGCAGAATGATACAAAATTCCATGATCGCAGAGCATGTGGTATGATAACAACCCTCAATAATGGTATTTATATTTATTTGTTATTACATCACTCAACTCTGTTCGTCGCTGTGTTGTTTTTTTTTTCCTACTACACTTATCGTTTGTAGAATTCCAGCACGATGGGAGGAAGAGTAGTACATAGAGAACTGCTAATACTGGTTGTTTCTGATGTAGCTAGGGAAATTTTAGATTAAGCCGGGTGGATAACATACTTTACGATATTTCAACCACCCAACGAGGAAATTGCCATTGAGTTCTTGCAAAATCTATAGAATTGACAATCTATGGTAAGGGGCAGGAAAATCACTGTATCAGACACAGTGATAGCGGAAGCATCCAAGTTACTAGCAGAAGGACCTCTGTGGGCTGATAAGCAGTTGAAGCTACATGTCACTATCGAGGCTTTTAGAGATGAAGGATAGGAGCTGGTCAAAAAGGGAAATGGTGTTCGTCCATCTTCTTTTGGAGAGCCATGGGGAGAACTAGCAAGAATCGTCCAGAACTACATTACATGTGACGGGAAAAACGATGTGGTAAGGCCGTGTTAACTGAAACTCTTAGTAGTTCTAAAATGAAAATGCTCTGTTAATTTACCTGCATTATTGAACTCTTTACTTCATAACACTACTGAGAGGTTAAGATGGTCCCAGCACATACAAGTCGTAGTAAGCCACCACTGTCTGATTCGGCTAATAGTTAGCCATAATCTCGCCCGACAGAAATCAAGCTGGAGTGACCTAATATTAGCTCTCGAGGGTGGTTCAGAACTGTCTGCCCTTAACCCGGCTCATAGAAGGAAGAGGAATACCCGTTCAAGAAAGATACCTCAAAAGCACGGACAATCTGCAAGGTTGAGTTCAAGATTAGGAGTGGCCAAAAATATTCAAGGCAGTACCAGTCAACCTCGAGAATTATCTAGCCCAGTAAATAACTACTACATTTGGGGGAAATTCCGACACTTGGTTCCGACACTTTTGACCAAATGTCGGAAATTTCCCCAAATTTTTTCAATCCCGTCCAAAACCGTCGCTATACCGACGTCTAGAGAAAAGTGTCACAATACCGACACTTAGACAAAGTGTTGCAATTGTGACGTTTGGAGGAAGACGTTGCAATTGTGACACTATGCCCCAAAGAATCGCTATTACGACAGCTGCTTCCAAACGTTGTAATTGTGACACAATGTCTAAGTGTCGCAATTGCGACATTTGGAGGCATCCTTCACAATAGCGATGCTTTGTTTGTGACACAATGTCTAAGTGTCGCAATTGCGACGTTTGAAGGCATCCATCCCAATACCGACACTTTGGCTGTCGTCGGTATAATGACACTTATATGCCTTTGCAAAAATGGTCGGCTTACAGAGCAGCGCAAGGAGTAGTTCATGGAGGCAACTTTGTGATTGCGCATAATTTGGAGAGAAAATAGTAATAATGAGAGAGGCTCCTTTAATTATGTCTTTGATTTCTGAAGGTATGGATTTTCCAGCCTGCAATTCTATGCTGTCGAGAAAGACTTGCAATCCTCTGGAAACAAGACTATTGTGAGGATGCCTGGCGAAGAAACAGACATCAGGTTCACGACTGTTGATGAACACATCATACTCCGGCGAAGAAGGCACCAAGGAGGGTATTCTCAGTGAATGAGGGATGTTGAAATATTAATTTCAACTACCCTGTCCTCTTGCCGCTTTCTAAATCTGTTTGAATGGCTCTGTCAAACAGTCGCTTTCTAAAACTAATGAACAATCAATTTTGGTTTTGAAATCACAGTCCCTGCACACTTAAAAACAAAGCGCTGTATTGTTTTGGAAATAGAGAAATTTAATAGTAAACACGGGAGATTTTAATTTAGAATAATGTGGTCCCACAGAGCACAGACCAAATCAGCCATCCACATGGAAGCAGGTGATTCGATCGTGTTATTTTTTGGCCCGTCTGCATTGTGGAATTCTGGACTTGAAACATTATAGGGCGGAATTAATTTGATTTTTGCGTCACAGTTTTCCTCCATACGCAAAGCCAAAAAACGGACCCGAATTTTTATATGGCATATTCTATGAAGTTTTCGCGTCATAAATTAGGGTGACATCAGCAGGCTATTTTGGAACGCAAATTTGTGATTGAAATCAAGTTTATTTTTTTTGAAGTCCGGACGTATGATATAGTTTTATTAATATTTTGTTATAAGTTTTGATTCACCTCTCGATATTTATTTAAACCATTGGCTCATATATAACATATACGCAAATATTTCACTTTGGGCATTTGTAATGTGGGCCCCGAATACTTTAAATAGGTACATATACATTAGACAGTTTAAAATTTTTGAGGATTGCACCCCCGGTGAAATTGTTTTTTTATAAGATTATATGATACATGTGAGATAAAGGTTTATTATTTATCATATATAAATAAATTTTATCAATATTGTACATTTACACTTTTATGAGGTGATGTTATAAGTAAATTCATAAATATCTCTTTTTAATCCTCATTTTACTCCATGAATATGTTTGGAAATGAAATTTCAATAGATTAATTTTCTCCTAATGTATATGTCATGAATATTGTACATTTACAATCTTAATTATGAGGTGATGTTATAGGTAAATCCATGAATATCTCCTTTTAACCTTCATTTTACTCCATGAATATGTTTGGAAATGAAATTTCAATAGATTAATTTTCTTCCTATTATATTCTTTACAAAGATATGGTAAGGAATTCTCTCTTGTTCTTCTTAGAAATAATTATATATAATTTTTTTATTTTTTTTTCAAAATAGATTAAAAAAATTATATGAGAAAAATTATTAATTCATCAATATGTGTGTGTGTGTGTTGTGAGGAATAATTTCATAGTTCAGCTTAATGGTTCATTATATAATCATGTGATCATCACCAATGATATATCTTAAAAAGCAACTAAAAAGCCATGTGTACAAAATCGATGTATACTCTAGAGAGTGGTTCTCATATCACTATGCAAATTGTTGTATGCTACTTCAACAAAATTATAAGATAAACTGTAATACACATTATATATGCACCATAAAAATTGGTGTAGCGTAAAACCCACCTGCCACACCTTTGTACTCGATCCAATTTTCTCTGTCAACTCTTCTAGCTGTGGGAGTTTCCTCCAAGGATCATAATACCCCCAAGGCTTGTTATCACCCTAGTAATTCTTAGGTTGTGGGATAGGGATTTTTATAGTTAAGAACACCAGGGGTAACCAAGAACCGCTTTGGGAATTCAAGATGTAGCCTTCTTGAAATCTAGAGAGGGATGTCTCCATATGACTTAGTTTTGTTTTAGTAACAGAGATTAGGCTAGCTATGATTGTGTATTTGGGTTTGATTTTAAAATATTGGTGGGAATAAAGATATTTCAAGGTAAACCAGAAGGATCTACCAGAATATTGGGCAATGGAGTCAATTCTCTAGGCAAGTAGAACTAAGAAATAAGGCTCAGAGATGCAAATGTGCTAAGGGAAAGATAGGTGACCTTCTAAGGCTATGTATAGGCTTGATTTGATGGAGTGAATGGAATCTGAGCAAAAGGGCACTTAAGAATTCTTAAGCTACATATAAGAAGATTGAAGAAGGGGATGTAGTTGGAACCTATAGAAATTAAGAATTCTATGGTCCGGTTATCAAGTAGAAAACATTAAAATTCCAACAAGTTTCGAAAGAGGGAGCTTATTATCACTAATCCTGTTTGATTTTTCCTTAGTTGATCATTATAGACTAGAAAAACATAATATGAATGAATGTAAACTTTAAAGAAATACACTGAAAACAAGGAAAGAAATGAGACTTATCTTGTCACCATGAGAATCCTTAGCTATGATGTCTCTGATCTCTTTCCAGTCTGCTGCTTTCACTAATTGACTCACCAACTTCAATATAACCAGCAAATAAGACTATAGTTGTCTTGAGAATTTTTATTCACACTGAATTCTTTGAATTGTGAATTATTTATACAAAAAACTATTTACAAAATATCTCAGGAATTGAGATAATGTTTTAATAAAAAATAGGAAAGAAAACTTAAAAATAGGGACAACTGCAAAACAGTTTGCAAGATGTTACCTTTTTACAAGAAAAAATAGAACCGATTATTCTAATTTAAACTGATTGTTGTTGTGCCACTTTAACCTTGTATTTTTACCATTTGAGGTAACAGTAAAAAATGAATTTCAAAGTGAATTTCCTGTTTTTTATCCCTTAAATTCACATCAGATCTGTGAATTCTTGCCACTTTTCTGCAGAGGGGATCTTCATAGTCTTCAATTTTCTGTAACTTTCATCTACCTCTGTATACTTGGAAAATTTAGGCTTGATAGTGAACATATGCCTGGTCTCATTGTCTAAAAAGAACAGATTTTCAAAATACTGAAGAAGTATTTTGCCTGTTGGTGATCCTTGAGGCAGTGTTTGTCTGGCTTACTCTTTTGCACGATTTCTAATTTTTAGATCATAATCTTTCTGAGGCATTAACTTGTCATTCAATGCGTGAATATCAGGAAAACCTGCTTCTGACAATTTTTTGTATTTGGCTAAAAATATTGAGATGGATACATTCATGTCTTTACACCAGTCCTCTAGATTACTCATTATGTTTCTTTTGTTTAGGACCTTTTTGATTTGAAGAATGGTTTTTGTTCTATCAATAATTTTCAATTCTTCCAACTCTTCGCTATTTTTACTATTCAAAAAATCTATGAGTTGGATTGCTTGGGCTGGTTTACTGTCAATTTCCCTCTTAGTCTTGTTAATCTCTGCACTAGCAACTTGAAGTAACTCCCTCTATTCATAAATTATCCAAATTGAAGGCCATTGAGAATGAATGCCTTCAATAATTTTGGTCCATAAATGATTTTTTATATAGGCCACTGGATCTGTAAGATTTACTTGTGCTTGCAAAATATTTACCAGTTCTTGTAGTCAGTCGGCCCTTTGCTCATGTCCTTTAGAAGTAATCAAGGCATCATTTTTGGAATTTTCTAAATTTTTAATAATGCCATTCAAACTAAGAATCTCTTTATCTTGGTCTTGTAGTGTGCTCCTCTATGAGGATGAAGAAGAAGAGGCAGAGATTACTTGAGAAGTAATTGGCACTGCAGTTGCCAGTACTCCTTTCGGTGCCAAGTGTTCTGCCAAAGTAGATGGTATAGTAGTGTTTACAGTGTGGATCACTGTAGGAATGACCATTGGCTGTGCTTTTCTTAGTTCTTAATTCTCTTTCATTAGAGCTCTTGTTTGAATTTCCATTTTTTTTTATCTGAGCTGTCATTTGATGTAGAAGCTGCTTTAATTCATCATTCTCTATTTTTTTATGTAGAATTTCTTTTGCTTTAGAGTTTTCACTCTGAGGAAACTTTAATTGTTTTCTAAGAGCAGCTATATCCTCATTTTTCTATTTAATTAAGACTTTTTCTCCTTCAATGTTGGCTGGGTCACCCCCTGCTTCAATCACTATATCTTCTAGTGCTTTTATTCTTAAATTATTAGCATACAGTGAGGCTTTGTCCAACTTCATTTGATTTTGGAGGTTGAGCACTGTTTTCTCAAGCCTAATTGATTTCATAGTTTTACTAACAATTTTGGAATATAGCATTTCAGTATTGCTCCTATGAAATTCAATTTGATCTAATTCATGAATGGCATCTGCATCCACTTCAAAATTTGTTTTGGAATAATCTGCCACTGATTTTGGCTTAGCCACTATAGGCTTCAAGAATGACATTACCAATTTATTGGATGAATAATCAAATGTTGAAAGAAGCCTATCTTTTTTTCTGGGCTTTTCCTTAAGAAATCTAGAATAAGCTTGATTCTTGATCTCTTCATTCTTCTCTTTAATCTGTCTGAATATGATCTGAATCTCTGACTCTGTATTGTCAGTTTCCTGAGAAGAAGGAGGAAAATCTACAGTAGCCTGGTTTTCCTTCATGACTGTATCTTTTTGTTGTGTTCCAATTTTTACATTTTGAAGCTCTTTTAATGTTTCAGTGGCTATTCTTGTTGCTTCATCATCTATATCAATATTTACAGCCTTATCCTTTTCTTATTCTGTTGACTTGCTTCTTTTACTAGAAGGAATTCTGAATTTTATGTTCACAATAGTCTCAGCTATGAAACTATCTCCTTCTCTATCTCTTTTATGTATATTATCAATATCTTTGCTTGTAGAAGTCACCTGTTTCTGTTCAATCTGTTTGCCTTTGCCACTGCCTACCTATATTACCTGTACTGCCTGTGAATCATCATCAGATAGGGTGTTTGGCTCCCATTCAATTTTATTTACATATCTTTCAATATGGGGCTTAGGATCATGCAAGTAAATAGGAAACTTACATTTTACCCTTATTGCACTCAAAATACCTTGTGGGTCATAATTCCATGTAAAACTACATGGGAACTTATAGTCTTTAAGTTTGACATTTATTTCATTGGAAGCTTCTTTTTTATTGACAATGAATGGCCCAATTTGATTTTTCAGCTTAAATTGGGTCTTTTTCTTGGAAGCTATGAAGTTGATTTCATCTACATTCAATAGTTGTCTAAGATATTCTAAAGCAAATATTATTGTAGTAACAAATCTGGGTAACTTATATGGGGCCAAGGATGAGCCATACACTTTGATTTCTGTATGATTTTTATATAAATACCAATCTGTAGTTTTGTAGCTCTCTGATAACTACAGAATTCTTCTTGTCTCATCATTGATCCTAGGGATCTCCTCTTTTTCCAAGAGATACATAGCAGGGGCTATAAATGATTCATTGAAATCTGTAAAAATATACTCTTTGTTCCATTTCCTTAGAATAGATGACCAAAATTCTACTGATATAACTTTTGCTTCTGCATCCACTTTCTGACATTCAATTGGAAACTTATCTGTTTGATAATATAGGAAGAGGTGGAGTAGATAAGAGGAGTATCTGAAAACTCCTTCTTCTGATAATCTGGATAAATGATAATGCATACTATCAGAAATAAATCTATGAAAACTGAACAGAATGGATGGTGATTGACTAGGAATTAGAGTTGACAGAAAACCTAGGATAGCCACATCAGTGAATTCATCACTGGTGTATCCTAGTATGAAGGAGAGCATTGAGACAATCTGTCTAGTTTCATCTGGGAAATCAATGGTGTCGAAAGGAGGATTTAACTTAGGAATATCAACTTGATTTAGACAAAAAGTCTGGTATATTTTGAATCTAGTATTGAAATCCAAGTCAAGATATAGTTGGGTTAAATCTTCTATTGACAGGGAAGCAGAATTGGGGTCATGATTCATTTGCAGCATGGAATTTATTGACTCTTCAGTGATGTAAAATAGGATCACTTTTTCTTTGTTTACAATGCATCTTTGTTCTGGAATATAATAGGCTTGGCATAATCTGATAAATTCAGGAATAGAATGAGTGAGAGGGACAATATATCTAGGCAGATTGGATTCCCAAATTGGAATATCTTTGTCACCATTTTCCATTGATTTTCCATAGCACCAATTATAGACATCAAGCAGGTTAAATTATACATTAGGATCTAGTATTCTATAGTCTAGATCAACTAAAGGGTTGTTCTCTGGAGAAATGACTGGAGGCTGGACTAGTCTGACCACTTCTGTAGAATCAGCCGTGAGTGCAGGAGTTGGTTTGTCGATTTTGAAGGACATGGGCTGAGGAATCTTTGCAGAAGACTTCTTTTGAGATTTTGGGCCTCCATACTTGGGGGTTACCTGTTTCTTGGTCATTTTTAATATGAACGAAGTAAGCTTAAATAGTTTGCTAAGTTTCTTTATGAGAAATAGGGGTTTCTTGGCAAATTTCTACTGAAAATGGGGTTTCTGAGCAGGGTTTTTAGGAAATGCAAGGAATTTAAATCTCATAACATGTATTTAAAATTGATTTCAACAAAAAAACAGACTAGGTTATGGAAAAAACTGCAAGAAATGGCAATTAGGGATTCCAGGGAAATTTTGACAGAGTTTCCCCTGAAAAATGGACACCTTTTTGCAGTAACTTTGGTAATTATTTGAAATCGACAGGAATTTTGAAATCTCAGAGGGCAAGTTCAAAGAAAATTACCTAGAGAACCAGCGGAATTCAGTTGAAGACATTGCAGAGGTGCTCAGTCTTCAATTTTTTTAAAATGGCTTCGCAGAGGACAATGTAGTACTTTGTAATAGAAATTCAGGGCAATGGGCGTCGAAAAATGGTACTGGTAGGTTTAAAATGGCTCTGCAAAGTTTCTCAGGGTTCAAATGGTGTGATTTTGAGGAAAAATGGTTCTGCAATGTTTTTACAGGTTTAAAGCGAAGAGGTGAAAATTTGAATGAAAAATATAATTTTAATGTATTAAACGATGGTATAACCATAGTTAAATGACATTAAACTCGGGTTAAATGGGTGAGGGTTCGGGAATACCGCCAGTGGTATTCGCGAGGGTAAATGGTGGTAAGCGGAAACTAGCTTTTCAAATGCAATACAACGTGCTAGTGACACGTAAGCGCGGGTGGTTTGGAAAAACCACCCATTTCGCGTGGCTTTGCCAAAACATCAAACGATTACTTTATGAGCGTGAAAATGTATTAGCGCCATCAGATCTAGATTCAATGAGCAAACAACCACGATCAAAAGGAAAGGTGTGGGGAATTTTGGGAAAAATATTGAGAGGGGGGGCGGGTGAATCAATATTTAGGGCATACTCAAATCTTTTTACTTTTTCATACTCTAAAACCCATACACTACTTTAGTGAATTCAACTCGCGTATCCATGCGGATATCCTTTATAAAACTCGTGTATACACAAAGATCTTATTATGCATTTAATTCTTTACTTGGATCTATGCATCATTTATTCATCAGATGTTTAGTTAGCAGTAAGCATGTGCAGTAATAACAGAATAAACCATCACACATAAGCAACACACATGAACACCAGCATTTAAGGTGGAAACCCAAGTCGGGAGAAAACCACCACTGCCGTCGTCTCAGTCTTCAATATTTTATTATAAAGAAAACATCGTACAACCATGTACTGGTGCAGACTCATACCAGCACGCAGGCACCCACCTGCAGAAGGCTACAACCTTATCTCATTTACAAGCCTCTCCTGGAAGGGAGGTACAACCCCCTGCTCTCGTTTACCAGCCTCTCCTTGAAGGGAGCCAGTACCCCGTGCACTCGTTTACCAGCTACCACTGGAAGGGAGCTACAACCCCCTCACTGAAGGCTTTGACCTTCAACACCTCTGCAGACCACGTTTCATCAATTTTCATACTGGATCAAAAAGCTTTCATACAACACATCTTGTAGGCCACTTTTCATCATATTTTCAGACTGGACCCACTCCACACATTTAAGCTCAACATTCATCAAATTGAAACTTACAACCCCATCAATTCATTCAATGAATCATCAACCAATCAACCAACAACTTGATCTTCAATTAACATAATTAGCAGCATATTCATCATTCAAAAAACCTAGTTCTGTATGAATACATCATTGATAGATAGCAGTAAAAGAGCATAACAGATGAGACATTTCATACCACACACTTCAGCAAACCCTAGATTCCATACGCGCTTTTACTTCACCGAACATGTGTATGTACGCACTTTCATGCAGATCAACCCGCGTATACTTCTATGCATTCTTTAGAAAGCCCTATCTGTCCATACGCTCTTTTCTTTAAGCATACCCGCGTATACACGTGCTTTTACTGAAGCGAACCTGCGTATACCTTTGTTACTTTTCAGGACTGTGCTACTCTTCAGATCAGATAGACAACTCAGATTCCATCCTTCACTTCAGAAATTATTTTGCCTCATCTCAGATCTAAACATTCCATGAACAGATCTAGGAAATACATATACATTTCAAATCTAGAGATTCCTCTTCATCATTTTCTTCGTAGGTGCATCATAGATTCAGATCTATCAATCAGGAACAGATTTCATCCATGCAGATATTCCTTAGAGAGATTTATTCATTCACAACCTTTACTCATGCACCCCTTTCCACAATGATCCTCTTCTCCTTATATAGGTTTAGCCTTTATCAATACCGTGAGCCAAAACCACACAACTTCCGATGGTATTCCTAGACGGGATCAAATAGATAATCCAGCGCTCAATACAATGGGTCAATACCATGGTAATGCCCCTTGGTATTCTAAATTTAGAGCGCAAAAGGGCATACGCGACTTGACACGTACTTTTCTGCGTGCATACGCTACTTCGCCTTAACTAACCCGCGTATGCTTTGTGACACTTCATATTTATCATTTTTCTGGCACTTACTGGAATTCCTTTCTTCTGTTACTTCTGAGTTGATCTGTAGATACATCATCCTACACAGACACATCATCCTTACATACATAGGTTGCTTATCATAGGCAACTCATCAAGCATGTTTCTATCAAGAACAACTTCATCATGCAAGGTTCCATCAAAGTCAACACATTGTATCACATTGCCAACAATCTCCCCCTTAACTCATCAAGTAGGTTTCCATCAAGGACAACACTCTGCATCATATTTCCAACAATCTTGTTTCATCAAGGAGGTTGCCATCCAAAGACAACTCATCAAGTTAGTTTCCATCAAGGACAACTTCATCTAGTAGGTTTCAACATCAAGGACAACACATTGCATCATATTGCCAACATTATCACTTCATCAAGTAGGTTGTCATCAAGGACAACACATGCCAACAATCTCATTTCATCAAGTAGGTTGCCATCAAGGACAACACATGCCAACAATCTCCCCCTTTGGACTTGATGACAACTTTGATGGTGTTTGATCACCACAACAGATAGATACATTGAATATAATCATCATCGTGATATTCTCCCCTTTTTCAAACACCATGCTACTCTCCCCCTTTGACATCAAGGGCAAAGGGCGGATCAACATTAACACAAGGTTTTTCTTTCCTTGTAGAAAGAAGAGCTCTGTAGATCTGATGTGCACTGTAGCTACCATGCTCCCCCTAAGTTCATGCTGAATCTTCAAACATATTTTTCAATTAAGTACATGACTCTATGACCTTCCTATCACCAAGGAATCATAATTACATCAATGATCCAACCAAGTGGATTTACATATGTGACACAAGTACCCAACCAAGTGGGTTTACACATTTTGACTCAACTACCCAACCAAGTGGGTTTACAAATTTGAACAAGCCTTTGACATGACTAAATATTACAATTTACATCATGGGTCTCAACATGACCTTTTCATCAAATGACCTTTTACAACAAATACCAAAAGACCTCAAGAGAGAGATCATATTTCAGAATCAATCATAACGCCAACAATGCATTACATTCAGCAAGGCTAATGCTCCCCCTGAAACTGTACATCCAATGCATCCTTTCAAAACTCCTTCTTAGCTTGTGCAACCTGAACACTTTCAACAGCCAATCATCAAGGCATCTTCGCCCAATATCAGAGAATAAAACAAAAGTATAAGGGCTGAAACCTCATCAGAGATACCATACAGCATCAGAGATACCAAACAGCATCAGAGATACCAAACAGCACTGCAGCTTGTGCTGAAGAATGCTGACCCAGAAGAATTTTGTCAGCAAATACCCATACGCGGTTTTCTGTGTCTGAACTCGCGTATATACGCGACTATATTTTATGAAACCCGCGTATCCAATTTAATCTTCTGAATTTAAGCAGATCTGATCTTCTGAGAGGTAGAAACATCTCCTAGCTTCTGTCTAAGAAATTTGAATGCTTCCCTGGAATATATGAGAAAAGATAGATTGGACAATGTAGTTGTGTTTTCAAGTGTCATCCAATAGTTGTAGCATAAGCACAAGCCTTCAGACTCTTTGCAGCATCAACATATTCTTCCCAAGAGGATTTATCATATCAGAACAACTTCTTCAATAAACAATATGTGTCAAACAATCATCCATGTGATCTAATATCACCAAGATCTTGAGGATCATCATGATGTAATATGTGTAGGAAAAAGGTCTCAACTATAGCAACAAACTCTGCATGATCTACTCTTATCTCTGAATCATAAGGCTTCCAACTTATTCATGTGTGAAAACAAAAGATACTTTTCAGAAAAAAGCAAACAAGGCTCATCCATAATCTTATCATAAGAAACCACGTATCATGTCATCATCATTTTGAGCAAGAGCTAAGGAATAATCAGATACAATGCCAACAATGCAGACATTAGCTGTCAGATTGATACTCCCCCTGAACATGTGCCCCTGTTCTTGAGCCATCTCACTATTTTCCTTAACAGAAAAGCATACGCTAATGTATCCAGCAAAACTCGCGTGTATACGCGAATTTTGTTCACTAAACCCGCGTATGGAAAGTGAGACACATAAAATTTCCACAACTTCATCTCCTCCTGAATTTGTACCACCTGTACCTGTTTTCTTCACATCATATGCACTGTCAGAAATAAACATAACCAAAATTACCAAACTAACCATGGGAATCATCATACATTGCTCCCCCTGTGATGATACAATACTAATCCATATAATGTATCTCACATCACTCCATCAATCATTATGAGAAGTAAGCTTTAGAAGCGGATGATTGCAGTAGGATTATTATCCCCTACGTTTTTTGAGCGGTCCTCCTTCTTTTTCCAGCTTTGATTGAAATTTCTTTTAGTGTGTTGAAAATTCTCCAATTTCTCAAATCTGTTCATCCTGCATTCTTTTTCTACATGTCCATACTTGTTACAAGCATAACATCTTGCGTGACCAGAAAAATATGCATAGGGATCATAATGTGTTTTTCTATTCTTTCTTCTATTGCAATCATCTACTTTATGACCATACTTGCTGCATGAAAAACAATATCCCTTAAAGAAACTTGAGTACCTTTCTGAGTATAATCTGTTGGTTTGTGACTGATACAATTTGCTTCTGCAATTGGCTGCAACATGCCCATAATTGTGACATTTAAAGCACTCAACATTATTGATCAAAGGAGGGAATGATTTCTTTTGAGAGTTCATAATTGTCGGTTGCTCTTTTGCTTCTTTCAACACTTCAGGTTTTGTATTGATATCTTTTGAATCTTTAGCACTACCTTGTGAACTAGATTCTCCTTTAACAGTTTCATGAAAACCAAGACCAAATTTAATAGAAGGAGACCTTTAACTTCTAATAATATTATCCAGAATCTTAGTACTATCTTGAAACCTCAAGAATTTATCCTTTTCTTCTAATTTACTTTTTAGAGTGTTTACCTCAACCTCCAATTTTTGGCATTGCTTCTTCATAATTTCTTCGACCCTTCTTCCTTATTCTACTTGATCATTCAGTTTTAAAATCTCTTCTTTCAACCCATTTTCTTGTTCTTCAAAAATTTGTAGTAGTTCTTCATTCTTCTTATTTGATTTTTCCAGATCTGTTTTAGTGAGATGATTTCAGCTTCATGTCCTTCTTTTTCAAATGATTGTAGAAGTTCTTCATTCTTCTTATTTGATGCTTCAAGATCTTCTTTTAGAGAGATGATTTCTGCTTCAAGATCTTCATTCTTCTTATTTGATTTTTCCGGATCTTCATTTAGATCGATGATTTCTGCTTCCAGTCTTCTATTTCGATTGGTTGCATAATTGTACAACCTTTGATACTTGTCTATCTGACCATTCAGTATTTCTATCTGTCCTTTCATTTGAGAGATCATCTCATTGTAGATAACTTCTCTCTCTTTAAATGATCTTTGTTGATCTTCAACTCATCCTTGATAGCTTCCTCTAGATCCAAAACATTACTTTCACTATCTTCACCATTGCATGCACAAGAAAGTGAATCATAAGAACAACAATCAGTACCTGTTTTATCTTCTTCATTTTCTGCTGCACATGTTTTCTGAGATATCTCCTTTAGAGTAGCCTTCTTCTTTTGCATCCTTCCCATTGCGATGGATCTCCTTCAAGCGATCAAGCTTCTGCAGAAGGACCTGGCTTTGATACCAATCGTTGGGAAAAATACTAAGAGGGGGGGGGGTGAATCAGTATTTAGGGCATACTCAAAACTTTTTACTTTTTCATACTCTAAAACACATACGCTACTTTAGTGAAGCCAACTCGCGTATACTCGCGGATATCCTTTATACAACTCGCGTATACACAGAGATCTTATTATGCATTTAATTCTTTACTTGGATCTATGCATCATTTATTGATCAGATGTTTAGTTAGCAGTAAGCATGTCCAGTAATAACAGAATAAACCATCACACATAAGCAACACACATGAACACTAGGATTTAAGGTGGAAACCAAAGTCGGGAGAAAACCACCACTGTCGTCGTCTCAGTCTTCAATATTTTATTATAAAGAAAACATCGTACAACCATGTACTGGTGCAGACTCATACCAGCACGCAGGCACCCACCTGCAGAAGGCTAAAACCTTCTCTCGTTTACCAGCCTCTCCTGGAAGGGAGCTACAACCCCCTGCTCTCGTTTACCAGCCTCTCTTGAAAGGGAGCCACTACCCCCTGCTCTCGTTTACCAGCCTCTCCTGGAAGGGAGCCACTACCCCCTGCACTCTTTTACCAGCTACCACTGGAAGGGAGCTACAACCCCCTCACTAAAGGCTTCGACCTTCAGCACCTTTACGGATCACGTTTCATCAATTTTCATACTGGATCCAACAGCTTCCATACAACACATCTTGTAGGCCACTTTTCATCATATTTTCAGACTGGACCCACTCCACACATTTAAGCTCAACATTCATCAAACTGAAACTTATAACCCCATCAATTCATTCATTGAATCATCAACCAATCAACCAACGACTTAATCTTTAATTAACATAATCAGCAACATATTCATCATTCAAACAACCCAGTTCTGTATGAATACATCATTGATAGATAACAATAGAACATCAAAACAGATCAGGCATTTCATTCCACTTACTTCAGCAAACCCTAGATTCCATACGCGCTTTTACTTCACTGAAACTGCGTATGTACGCGCTTTCATGCAGACCACCCCGCGTATACTTCAGTGCATTATTCAGAAAACCATTTCTGCCCATACGCGCTTTTCCTTAAGCAGACCCGCGTATACACGCGCTTTTGCTTAATCGA
Organism: Pinus albicaulis; assembly: GCA_034641835.2. Taxonomy (NCBI): domain Eukaryota; kingdom Viridiplantae; phylum Streptophyta; class Pinopsida; order Pinales; family Pinaceae; genus Pinus; species Pinus albicaulis. The sequence continues at coordinate 433,739,337 of CM076582.1, read as the reverse complement.
ACCTGTGTATACATTTGTAACTTTTCAAGACTGTGCAGCTCTTCAGATCAGATAAATAACTCATATTTCATCTTTCACTTCAGAAAGTATTTCACCTCATCTCAGATCTAAACATTCCATGAACAGATCTAGGAAATACATATACATTTCAGATCTAGAGATTCCTCTTCATCATTTTCTTCATAGGTGCATCATAGATTTAGATATATCAATCAGGAACAAATTTCATCCATGCAGATATTCCTTAGAGAGATTTATTCATTCACAACCTTTACTCATGCACCACTTTCCACAATGATCCTCTTCTCCTTATATAGGTTTAGCCTTTATTAATACCATGAGCCAAAACCACACAACTTTCGATGGTATTCCTGGACGGGATCAAATAGATAATCCAGCACTCAATACAATGGGTCAATACCATGGTAATGCCCCTTGGTATTCTAAATTTAGAGCGCAAAAGGGCATACGCGACTTGGTACGTACTTTTCCGCGTGCATACGCTACTTCGCCTTAACTAACCCGCGTATGCTTTGTGACACTTCATATTTATCATTTTTCTGGCACTTACTGGAATTCCTTTCTTCTGTTACTTCTGAGCTGATCTGTAGATACATCATCCTACACAGATACATCATCCTTACATACATAGGTTGCTTTTCATAGGCAACTCATCAAGCAGGTTTCTATCAAGAACAACTTCATCAGGCAGGTTCCATTAAAGTCAACACATTGTATCACATTGCCAACAATCTCCCCCTTAACTCATCAAGTAGGTTTCCATCAAGGACAACAATCTGCATCATATTGCCAACAATATTATTTCAACAAGTAGGTTGCCATCAACTTCACCAAGTAGGTTTCCATCCAAAGACAACTCATCAAGTCAGTTTCCATCAAGGACAACTTCATCTAGTAGGTTGCCACATCAAGGACAACACATTGCATCATATTGCCAACATTCTCACTTCATCAAGTAGGTTGCCAACAAGGACAACACATGCCAACAATCTCATTTCATCAAGTAGGTTTCCATCAAGGACAACACATGCCAACAATCTCCCCCTTTGGACTTGATGGCAACTTTGATGGTGTTTGATCACCACAACAGATAGATACATTGAATATAATCATCATCATGATATTCTCCCATTTTTCAAACACCATGCTACTCTCCCCCTTTGACATCAAGGGCAAAGGGCGGATCAACATCAACACAAGGTTTTTCTTTCCTTGTAGAAAGAAGAGCTCTGTAGATCTGATGTGCACAGTAGTTACCATGCTCCCCCTGAGTTCATGCTGAATCTTCAAACATATTTTTCAATGAAGTACATGACTCTATGACCTTCTTATCACCAAGGACTCATAATTACATCAATGATCCAACCAAGTGGATTTACATATGTGACACAAGTACCCAACCAAGTGGGTTTACACATTTTGACTCAACTACCCAACCAAGTGGGTTTACAAATTTGAACAAGCCTTTGACATGACTGAATATTACAATTTACATCATGGGTCTCAACATGACGCTTTCATCAAATGACCTTTTACAACAAATACCAAAAGACCTTAGGAGAGAGATCATATTTCAGAATCAATCCTAATGCCAACAATGCATTACATTCAACAAGGCTACTGCTCCCCCTGAAACTGTACATCCAATGCATCCTTTCAAAACTCCTTCTTAGCTTGTGCAACCTGAACACTTTCAATAGCCAATCATCAAGGAATATTCGCCCAATATCAGAGAATAAAACAAAAGTATAAGGGCTGAAACCTCATCAGAGATACCATACAGCATCAGAGATACCAAACAGCACTGCAACTTGTGCTGAAGAATGCTGACCCAGAAGAATTTTGTCACCAAATACCCATACGCGGTTTTCTGTGTCTGAACTCGCGTATATACGCGACTATATTTTATGAAACCCGCGTATCCAATTTAATCTTCTGAATTTAAGCAGATCTGATCTTCTGAGAGGTAGAAACATCTCTTAGCTTCTATCTGAGAAATTTGAATGCTTCCCTGGAATATATGAGAAAAGATAGATTGGACAATGTAGTTGTGTTTTCAAGTGTCATCCAATAGTTGTAGCATAAGCACAAGCCTTCAGACTCTTTGCAGCATCAACATATTCTTCCCAAGAGGATTTATCATATCAGAACAACTTCTTCAATAAACAATATGTGTCAAACAATCATCCATGCGATCTAATATCACCAAGATCTTCAGGATTCATCATGATGTAATATGTGTAGGAAAAAGGTCTCAACTATAGCAACAAACTCTGCATGATCTATTCTTATCTTTGAATCATAAGGCTTCCAACTTATTCATGTGTGAAAACAAAAGATACTTTTAGGCAAAAAGCAAACAAGGCTCATCCATAATCTTATCATAAGAAACCACGTATCATGTCATCATAATTTTGAGCAAGAGCTAAGGAATAATCAGATACAATGCCAACAATGCAGACATTAGCTGTCAGATTGATACTCCCCCTGAACCTGTGCTCCTGTTCTTGAGCCATCTCACTATTTTCCTTAACAGAAAAGCATACGCTACTGTATCCAGTAGAACTCGCGTGTATACACGAATTTTGTTCACTAAACCTGCATATGGAAAGTGAGACACAGAAAATTTCCACAACTTCATCTCCCCCTGAATTTGTACCACCTGTACCTGTTTTCTTCACATCAGATGCACTGTCAGAAATAAACATAACCAGAATTACCAAACCAACCATGGGAATCATCATACATTGCTCCCCCTGTGATGATACAATACTAATCCATATAATGTATCTCACATCATCCCTGCAGTTATTATGAGAAGTAAGCTTTAGAAGCGGATGACTGCAGTAGGGTCAATATTCCCTACGTTTCTGACCGGTCCTCCTTCTTTTTCCAGCTTTGCTTGAAACTTCTTATTGTGTGCTGGAAATTATCCAATTTCTCAAATCTGTTCATCCTGCACTCCTTTTCCACATGTCCATACTTGTTACAAGCATAACATCTTACATGACCAGAAAAATAAGCATAGGGATCATAATATGTTTTTCTATTCTTTCTTCTATTGCAATCAGCTGCTTTATGACCATACTTGCTACATGAAAAACAATATCCCTTAAAGAAACCAGAGTACCTTTCTGTGTAGAATCTGTTTGTTTGTGACTGAAATGATTTGCTTCTTCAATTGGCTGCAACATGCCCATAATTATGACATTTGAAGCATTCAACATTATTGATGCTTCTATAGTTAGGAGGGAAATATTTCTTTTGAGAGTTCATGATTGTTAGTTGACCTTTTGATTCTTCCAACACTTCAGGTTTTGCATTGATATCCTTTGAATCTTTAGCACTTCCTTGTGAACTAGATTCTCCTTTATCAGTTTCATGAAAACCAAGACCAAATTTAACAGAAGACGACCTTTGACTACTAGGAATATTATCCAGAATCTTAGTACTATCTTGAAACCTCAAGAGTTTATCCTTTTCTTCTAATTTACCTTTTAGAATGTTTACCTCAACCTCCAATTTTTGTCATTGCTTCTTCATACTTTCTTCGACCCTTCTTCCTTCTTCTACTTGATCATTTAGTTTTAAAATCTCTTCTTTCAACCCATTTTCTTGTTCTTCAAAAATTTGTAGTAGTTCTTCATTCTTCTTATTTGATTTTTCCAGATTTAATTTGAGCGAGATGATTTCTGCTTCATGTCCTTCTTTTTCAAACGATTGTAGAAGTTCTTCATTCTTCTTATTTGATTTTTCCGGATCTTCTTTGAGAGAGATGATTTCTGCTTCAAGTTCTTCATTCTTCTTATTTGATTTTTCCAGATCTTCATTTAGATCGATGATTTCTATTTCAAGTCTTTTATTTCGATTGGTCGTATAATTGTACAACCTTTGATACTTGTCTATTTGTCCATTCAGTACTTCTATCTGTCCATTCATTTGGGAGATCATCTCATTGTAGATAACTTCTCTCTCTTTAACTGATATTTGTTGATCTTCAACTTTAATCTTGAGAGCTTCTTCTAGATCCATAACACTACTTTTACTATCTTCACTATTGCATGCACAATAAGGTGAATCACAAGAACAAAAATCAGTACTTGTTTTATCTTCTTCATTTTCTGTTGCACATGCTTTCTGAGATATCTCCTTTTGAGTGGCCTTCTTCTTTTTCTTCCTTCCCATTGCGATGGATCTCCTTCAAGCAATCAAGCTTCTACAGAAGGACCTGCTCTGAAACCAGTTGTTGGGAAAAATACTGAGAGGGGGGGGGGGTGAATCAGTATTTAGGGCATACTCAAAATTTTTTACTTTTTCATACTCTAAAACCCATACGCTACTTTAGTGAAGCCAACTCGTGTATACACACGGATATACTTTATAGAAATCACGTATACACAGAGATCTTATTATGCATTTAATTCTTTACTTGGATCTATGCATCATTTATTCATCAGATGTTTTAGTTAGCAGTAAGCATGTGTAGTAATAACAGAATAAACCATCACACATAAGCAACACAAATGAACACCAGGATTTAAGGTGGAAACCCAAGTCGGGAGAAAACCACCGCTACCGTCATCTCAGTCTTCAATATTTTATTATAAAGAAAACATCGTACAACCATGTACCGGCGTACAACCATGTACTGGTGCAGACTCATACCAGCACGCAGGCACCCACCTGCAGAAGGCTACAACCTTCTCTCGTTTACCAGCCTCTCCTGGAAGGGAGCTACAACCCCCTGCTCTCGTTTACCAGCCTCTCCTGGAAGGGAGCTACAACCCCCTGTTCTCGTTTACCAGCCTCTCCTGGAAGGGAGCTACTACCCCCTGCTCTCGTTTACCAGCTACCACCGGAAGGGAGCTACAACCCCCTCACTGAAGGCTTCGACCTTCAAAGACTCGCGGATCACGTTTCACTTAATTTTCATACTGGATCCAACAACTTCCATACAACACAACTTGTAAGCCACTTTTCATCATATTTTCAGACTGGACCCACTCCACACATTTAAGCTCAACATTCATCAAACTGAAACTTATAACCCCATCAATTCATTCATTGAATCATCAACCAATCAACCAACGACTTGATCTTTAATTAACATAATCAGCAGCATATTCATTATTCAAACAACCCAGTTCTGTATGAATACATCATTGACAGATAACAGTAGAACAGCAAAACAGATCAAGCATTTCATTCCACTTACTTCAGCAAACCCTAGATTCCATACGCGCTTTTACTTCACTGAACCTGCGTATGTACACGCTTTCATGCAGACCACCCCGCGTATACTTCAGTGCATTATTCAGAAAACCCTTTCTGCCCATATGTGCTTTTCCTTAAGCAGACCCGCGTATACATGCGCTTTTGCTGAAGCGAACCTGCGTATACATTTGTAACTTTTCAAGACTGTGAAACTCTTCAGATCAGATAAATAACTCATATTTCATCCTTCACTTCAGAAAGTATTTCGCCTCATCTCAAATCTAAACATTCCATGAACAGATCTAGGAAATACATATACATTTCAGATCTAGAGATTCCTCTTCATCATTTTCTTCATAGGTGCATCATAGATTCAGATCTATCAATCAGGAACAGAGTTCATCCATGCAGATATTCCTTAGAGAGATTTATTCATTCACAACCTTTACTCATGCACCCCTTTCCACAATGACCCTATTCTCCTTATATAGGTTTAGCCTTTATCAATACCATGAGCCAAAACCACACAACTTCCGATGGTATTCCTGGACGGGATCAAATAGATAATCCAACGCTCAATACAATGGGTCAATACCATGGTAATGCCCCTTGGTATTCTAAATTTAGAGCGCAAAAGGGCATACGTGACTTGGCACGTACTTTTCAGCGTGCATGCGCTACTTCGCCTTAACTAACCCGCGTATGCTTTGTGACACTTCATACTTATCATTTTTCTGGCACTTACTGGAATTCCTTTCTTCTATTACTTCTGAGCTGATCTGTAGATATATCATCCTACACAGATACATCATCCTTACATACATAGGTTGCTTATCATAGGCAACTCATCAAACAGGTTTCTATCAAGAACAACTTCATCAGGCAGGTTCCATCAAAGTCAACACATTGTATCACATTGCCAACAATCTCCCCCTTAACTCATCAAGTAGGTTTCCGTCAAGGACACCACTCTGCATCATATTGCCAACAATCTTATTTCATCAAGTAGGTTGCCATCAACTTCATCAAGTAGGTTTCCATCCAAAGACAACTCATCAAGTCAGTTTCCATCAAGGACAACTTCATCTAGTAGGTTTCCACATCAAGGACAACACATTGCGTCATATTGCCAACATTCTCACTTCATCAAGTAGGTTGCCATCAAGGACAACACATGCCAACAATCTCCCCCTTTGGACTTGATGGAAACTTTGATGGTGTTTAATCACCACAACAGATAGATACATTGAATATAATCATCATCATGATATTCTCCCCTTTTTCAAACACCATGCTACTCTCCCCCTTTGACATCAAGGGCAAAGGGCAGATCAACATCGACACAAGGTTTTTCTTTCCTTCTAGAAAGAAGAGATCTGTAGATCTGATGTGCACTGTAGTTACCATGCTCCCCCTGAGTTCATGCTGAATCTTCAAACATATTTTTCAATGAAGTACGTGACTCTATGACCTTCCTATCACCTAGGACTCATAATTACATCAATGATCCAACCAAGTGGATTTACATATGTGACAGAAGTACCCAACCAAGTGGGTATACACATTTTGACTCAACTACCCAACCAAGTGGGTTTACAAATTTGAACAAGCCTTTGACATGACTGAATATTACAATTTACATCATGGGTCTCAACATGACCTTTTCATCAAATGACCTTTTACAACAAATACCAAAAGACCTCAAGAGAGAGATCATATTTCAGAATCAATCATAATGCCAACAATGCATTACATTCAGCAAGGCTAATGCTCCCCTTGAAACTGTACATCCAATGCATCCTTTCAAAACTCCTTCTTAGCTTGTGCAACCTGAACACTTTCAACAGCCAATCATCAAGGCATCTTCGCCCAATATCAGAGAATAAAACAAAAGTATAAGGGCTGAAACCTCATCAGAGATACCATACAGCATCAGAGATACCAAACAGCACTGCAGCTTGTGCTAAAGAATGTTGACCCAGAAGAATTTTGTCACCAAATACCCATACGCGGTTTTCTGTGTCTGAACTCGCTTATATACGCGACTATCTTTTATGAAACCCGTCCATCCAATTTAATCTTCTGAATTTAAGCAGATCTGATCTTCTGAGAGGTAGAAACATCTCCTACCTTCTGTATGAGAAATTTGAATGCTTCCCTGGAATATATGAGAAAATGTAGATTGGACAATGTAGTTGTGTTTTCAAGTGTCATCCAATAGTTGTAGCATAAGCACAAGCCTTTAGACTCTTTGCAGCATCAACATATTCTTCCCAAGAGGATTTATCATATCAGAACAACTTCTTCAATAAACAATATGTGTCAAACAATCATCCATGTGATCTAATATCACCAAGATCTTCAGGATTCATCATGATGTAATATGTGTAGGAAAAAGGTCTCAATTATAGCAACAAACTCTGCATGATCTATTCTTATCTTTGAATCATAAGGCTTCCAACTTATTCATGTGTGAAAACAAAAGATACTTTTCAGCAAAAAGCAAACAAGGCTCATCCATAATCTTATCATAAGAAACCACGTATCATGTCATCATCATTTTGAGCAAGAGCTAAGGAATAATCAGATATAATGCCAACAATGCAGACATTAGCTGTCAGATTGATACTCCCCCTGAACCTGTGCTCCTGTTCTTGAGCCATCTCACTGTTTTCCTTAACAGAAAAGCATACGCTACTGTATCCAGCAGAACTCGCGTGTATACGCGAATTTTGTTTACTAAACCCGCGTATGGAAAGTGACACACATAAATTTTCCACAACTTCATCTCCTCCTGAATTTGTACCACCTGTACCTGTTTTCTTCACATCAAATGCACTGTCAGAAATAAACATATCCAAAATTACCAAACCAACCATGGGAATCATCATACATTGCTCCCCCTGTGATGATACAATACTAATCCATATAATGTATCTCACATCATCCCTGCAGTTATTATGATAAGTAAGCTTTAGAAGCGGATGACTGCAGTAGGGTCAATATTCCCTACGTTTCTGACCGGTCCTCCTTCTTTTTCCAGCTTTGCTTGAAACTTCTTATTGTGTGCTGGAAATTATCCAATTTCTCAAATCTGTTCATCCTACACTCCTTTGCCACATGTCCATACTTGTTACAAGCATAACATCTCACATGACCAGAAAAATAAGCATAGGGATCATAATGTGTTTTTCTATTCTTTCTTCTATTGCAATCAGCTGCTTTATGACCATACTTGCTGCATGAAAAACAATATCCCTTAAAGAAACCAGAGTACCTTTCTGTGTAGAATTTGTTTGTTTGTGACTGAAATGATTTGCTTCTGCAATTGGCTGCAACATGCCCATAATTATGACATTTAAAGCATTCAACATTATTGATGCTTCTATAGTTAGGAGGGAAAGATTTCTTTTGAGAGTTCATGATTTTCGGTTGACCTTTTGATTCTTCAACCACTTCAGGTTTTGCATTGATATCCTTTGAATCTTTAGCACTTCCTTGTGAACTAGATTCTCCTTTATCATTTTCATGAAAACCAAGACCAAATTTAACAGAAGGCGACCTTTGAATACTAAGAATATTATCCAGAATCTTAGTACTATCTTGAAACCTCAAGAGTTTATCCTTTTTTTCTAATTTACCTTTTAGAATGTTTACCTCAACCTCCAATTTTTGGCATTGCTTCTTCATACTTTCTTCGACCCTTCTTCCTTCTTCTACTTGATCATTCAGTTTTAAAATCTCTTCTTTCAACCCATTTTCTTGTTCTTCAAAAAATTGTTGTAGTTCTTCATTCTTCTTATTTGATTTTTCCAGATTTGTTTTGAGCGAGATGATTTCTGCTTCATGTCCTTCTTTTTCAAACGATTGTATAAGTTCTTCATTCTTCTTATTTGATGCTTCAAGATTTGCTTTTAGAGAGATGATTTCTGCTTCAAGTTCTTCATTCTTCTTATTTGATTTTTCCGGATCTTCTTTGAGAGAGATGATTTCTGCTTCAAGTTCTTCATTCTTCTTATTTGATTTTTCCAGATCTTCATTTAGATCGATGATTTCTATTTCAAGTCTTTTATTTCAATTGGTCGTATAATTGTACAACCTTTGATACTTGTCTATTTGTCCGTTCAGTATTTCTATCTGTCCATTCATTTGGGAGATCATCTCATTGTAGATAGCTTCTCTCTCTTTAACTGATCTTTGTTGATTTTCAACTTTAATCTTGAGAGCTTCTTCTAAATCCAGAACACTACTTTTAGTATCTTCATTTTTGCATGCACAAGAAGGTGAATCACAAGAACAACAATCAGTACCTGTTTTATATTCTTCATTTTCTGCTGCACATGTTTTCTGAGATATCTCTTTTTGAGTGGCCTTCTTTCTTTGCTTCCTTCCCATTGCGACGGATCTCCTTCAAGTGATCAAGCTTCTACGGAAGGACCTGCTCTGATACCAATTGTTGGGAAAAATACTGAGAGGGGGGGGGGGGGGGGGAGGGGGGTGAATCAGTTTAGGGCATACTCAAAACTTTTTACTTTTTCATACTCTAAAACACATACACTACTTTAGTGAAGCCAACTCGCGTATACTCGCGGATATCCTTTATACAACTCGCGTATACACAGAGATCTTATTATTCATTTAATTCTTTACTTGGATCGATGCATCATTTATCGATCGATGTTTAGTTAGCACAAGCATGACCAAGAATAACAGAATAAATCACCACACATAAGCAACACACATGAACACCAGGATTTAAGGTGGAAACCCAATTCGGGAGAAAACCACCGTTGTCGTCGTCTCAGTCTTCAATATTTTATTATAAAGAAAACATCGTACAACCATGTACTGGTGCAGACTCATACCAGCACGTAGGCACCCACCTGCAGAAGGCTACAACCTTCTCTCGTTTACCAGCCTCTCCTGGAAGGGAGCTACAACCCCCTGCTCTCGTTTTACCAGCCTCTCCTGGAAGGGAGCTACTACCCCCTGCTCTCATTTACCAGCTACCACTGGAAGGGAGCTACAACCCCCTCACTGAAGGCTTCGACCCTCAGCACCACCATGGACCACGTTTCATTAATTTTCATACTGGATCCAACAGCTTCCATACAACACAACTTGTAGGCCACTTTTCATCATATTTTCAGACTGGACCCACTCCACACATTTAAGCTCATCATTCATCAAACTGAAACTTATAACCCCATTAATTCATTCATTGAATCATCAACCAATCAACCAACGACTTGATCTTCAATTAACATAATCAACAACATATTCATCATTCAAATAACCCAGTTCTGTATGAATACATCATTGACAGATAACAGTAGAACAGCAAAACAGATCAGGCATTTCATTCCACTTACTTCAGCAAACCCTAGATTCCATACGCGCTTTTACTTCACTGAACCTGTGTATGTACGCGCTTTCGTGCAGACCTACCAGCGTATACTTCTCTGCATTCTTCAGAAAGCCCTATCTGCCCATACGCGCTTTTCTTTAAGCAGACCCGCGTATACACGCGCTTTTAATGAATCGAACCTGCGTATACATCTGTAACTTTTCAGGACTGTGCAGCTCTTCATATCAGATAAACAACTCAGATTTCATCCTTTACTTCAGAAAGTATTTCGCCTCATCTCAGATCTAAACATTCCATAAACAGATCTAGAAAATACATATACACTTCAGATCTAGAGATCCCTCTTCATCATTTTCTTCATAGGTGCATCATAGATTCAGATCTATCAATCAAGAACAGAGTTCATCCATGCAGATATTCCTTAGAGAGATTTATTCATTCACAACCCTTACTCATGCACTCTGTTGCACTATGGTTTTCTTCTCCTTAAATAGATTTGGTCTTTATCAATACCATGAGCCAAAACCACACAACTTCCGATGGTATTCCTGGACGGGATCAAATAAATAATCCAACGCTCAATACAATGGGTCAATACCATGGTAATGCCCCTTGGTATTCTAAATTTAGATCGCAAAAGGGCATACGCGACTTGGCACGTACTTTTCCGCGTGCATACGCTACTTCGCCTTAACTAACCCGCGTATGCTTTGTGACACTTCATATTTATCATTTTTCTGGCACTTACTGGAATTCCTTTCTTCTGTTACTTCTGAGCTAATCTGTAGATACATCATCCTACACAGATACATCATC